>BGNK01007555.1:947-16982 GCA_003297005.1 Symbiodinium sp. clade A Y106
GTCGGGTGGGCTGCGCCCCCTTTTTTAGCAGTGCAAGCTTGCTTCAAAGTACATGAGTTTCCTTTCTTGAAACCCATCATGTGATCATTGTGTTCGGGACGTGTTGTAGATACATGATGAACCGGAGTCGCCAAATGAGGGGGCGTGCTTAAGGTACATGATGGAATGAAAACGCCTATGAGAGGGCGTGTTTAAGATATAGGTTGAGTCGGAATCGACAACCGAGGGGGCGTGTTTAAGATATATGAGGAGCCGGAATTGCCAAATGAAGGGGAGTGTTTAAGATATATTATGAACAGGAGACGTCAAATCAGAAGGCGTGTTGTAGATATATGAGGAAGCAGAATCGCCAAATGAGGGAACATGTCTAAGTTATATGATGAACCGGATTCGCCAAGTCAGGGGGGCGTGCTTAAGATATATGATGAACCGCATTCGCCAAGTAAGCGGGGCGTGTTTAAGTTATATGATGACTCCGGAATCGCTANGTGCTTAAGATATATGATGAACCGCATTCGCCAAGTAAGCGGGGCGTGTTTAAGTTATATGATGACTCCGGAATCGCTAAATGATTAATGACGGAGCATGTTTAAGATATGTGATGAACAGGAATCGCCAAGTAAGGGGGCATGTTTAAGACTATGATGAACCGTTTCGCCAGTCAGGGACTGTAGAGATATGATGAATCCGCCAAATAAGGGGGCGTGTTCAATGTACATGATGAACGGAATCGCCAAATGAGGGAGCGTGTTTAATGTACATGATGAACCGGAATCGCCANCAAATAAGGGGGCGTGTTCAATGTACATGATGAACGGAATCGCCAAATGAGGGAGCGTGTTTAATGTACATGATGAACCGGAATCGCCAAATGAGGGGGCGTGTTTAAGATATGAATCCAATTCGCGGAATGAGGGTGCATGTTACATGTTTATTTAAAGTATATGATGAACCGGAATCGCCAAGTAAGGATGACCCGGATTTGCCTGTTGTAGAGATATGATGAATCCGCCAAATAAGGGGGCGTGTTCAATGCACATGATGAGCCGGAATCGCCAAATGAGGATGAACCGGAATCGCCAAATGAGGGGGCGTGTTTTTTTGATNGCGTGTTCAATGCACATGATGAGCCGGAATCGCCAAATGAGGATGAACCGGAATCGCCAAATGAGGGGGCGTGTTTTTTTGATTGATGAATCCGAGTCGCGAAATGAGGGGGCGTATTTCAGATTTACGATTAACCGAAATCGCCAAATGAGGCGGCGTGTTTAAGATACAGGAGGAACCGGGATCGCCAGATGAGGGGGTGTGTTTAAGATATATGTATATGATGCATCCGAAGAGGTTTGAAGCTGAAAGCTTGAACCCTAAAGTTGAATCCGGTGGCCAAATGACCCCGCAATTTGGTTGCGAAGTGACCCAAAACGGTGCGGACTCGCCTTGGCTAAGTGACCCTGGTTTTTGGTGGCTACGTGACCTCGGCACCGACAATAGAGGCTTCTGCTATTAAAATATCGAGAACATGAAGGGTTTAGTATGAAAACATAGCGAAATCAAAGGTTTTCCTTTTTAAATACTACGGGACTACTACGACCAGTTTATCCAGTTTAAATTTTTTTGATACATATATAATTTTTTTGATCCCTCCCCCTCAGGATTTTCTGTGGCCCTGCTGCAAAAGTACTGGTTTAATTTTTTTATCATGATTTTATTTTTTGCTTGATCTTTGTGGTTTAATTTGTTTGATCCTAATTTAATTTTTTTGATCCGTCACCCAAATACTGCTACTACTACTACTACTACTACTATTAGTACTAATACTAGTACTTCTACTACTACGACGACGACGACGGCTGCTACTACTACTACTACTACTACCAGTACTAGTACTAGTACTCGTACTCGTACTCGTACTCGTACCAGTACTACTACTACTAGTACTACTACTACTACTACTATTACTACTATTACTACTACTACTACTACTACTATTACTACTACGACTACTACTATACTTACTACTAGTACTACTACTACAATTACTACGACTTCTCAAGCGCTCTAAGCTTTTCGCATCAGCGAGGCTGCGGGAGCCCGCAAGAGAGACTCCAGAAACTTGTTTCTCAGGCGTTTATTTTCTTTTTGATCCTTTTTTATTTATTTTTTGATCCTGGGCTGCGTAATTTTTTTTTTGATCCTTTTTTATTTTTTTTTGATCCGGCAGCCTCTTTGAGAAGCAAGATCCAAGTGGGGTATAGCATTTAGGGCTAAGGGCTCAGGGGTTGGCAAGTTGGGTTGGGGTGCTCTCAGGCGCTTAGGTGTTTGTTTGAACTAACACAAACATGCAGGAGTGAGTGCTGGCGACTCTCCAATTCTCTAGATTGTTCAGCAAATGCTCCCCACTGCTGTCACGGAACACTTACAAACAAACACATAGAGGCAAACGTATGTACCTGTGTTCTCCCACTTTGGAGGACGACGCTGTCATCACTCGAGGAGGCTCGCCAAGAGCCGGTATGGGGATTCGTGCTCCGAATTTGCAGAAAGTCAAGAGAACGCCTGTCTACGCGAAGTAGTTTGCAGCGCACGGTCCTAATTAATTACCACGGGGTTGTAGCCCCGTTCATGTCTTCCTTCAACTCTCTTGTCTCTTGACGGAAACATAGCAAGTCAAGAGTTAATCGGGAAAACGGCCGAAGTGTACCAGCCAGCTCCGTGCCAGACTCCTTCTAATTGTCCCCTTCGATGAAAATACCGCGCCTCACGTATTTCGTCTAGTCTATAGTGGTCCCTAAGAGATGTGCATCTTGCAGCATCCTGCCGGGGAAAGCCTACAGGACATGGCGTTCCTTCGAGATCAGATCACGACTACGGAGGCCCAGCATCGCATCTTGTAAAATGTTAAAATGTTATGTGTATATGTGTTGGCATCTTATGGTCTATTATAGTATATCCAGTCTCCATGAGTTGTGCCCTGAGATCAATCCGGCCTGCGCTGATGTAGCCTGATCTGTTACCTTCGCTGCTGATGCAAACTTGCCCTGCATTGCACTCCACAACAACCTTTTTGCACGTTGGGTTTCCGAGTGACCAGACCCATCCTGTGGCGCAAGCAAGACCTTCATGTGGAGCTTTCTGATGTGGACAATTCTGAGAACACTGGCCAAAGACCCAAGCCTCCACATACTGCCCATCGTTTGGCGCAAGACGTTATTGTAGAGCTTTTTGACGTGGACAAATTTCAGAGTATAATGAGAAGCCGAGCCTCCGCACTGGCACGTTCATGGCGAGCTCTAGTGGGGGCCCTTGAGTTCCAAAGCCCGAGACCTATAAGCCGCGAGCCTGACTGCAAAGGGGTGATGTACGTGCCGCGACCAGGTCAACATCGCTCGCACGCACAATTATGGCGTAACCTGGCCTAATCTTCCTCACAATCATGTTGGTGGCTACGGCTTTTTGGTGAATAACCAGGAGAAAAGTAAAGGCATCGCCGGGTTGTCGTCGTGATCATCTGAAGGTGTTCACAGGCTCTCTAGGCTTGGAATAATCGTGGGTGGTGGGGAGCTTCCCTAGAGTTCTCCAGGTTTTCTCAAAGGCTTCGGAGTGCGAGGCCTCGAATGAATTCTTCATTCGCCCCGGTGGGTTTCATATCCCAGTAGCCGAGGTTCTCCTTTGGAGGAATCCAAGAAGCTGAACCCTTTCGCAGCACTCCAAACTCTAAATCCTCGTGGAGAAGTCCATAATTACCCTAGAATTCTTCATGAACTCTAGGCCTTAAACCACGCCCAGTGCCTTTCGCAGGTGAAGTTGCGTCAGGCTGCTAAAGCCAAGGCTGATATGGGTCAGGGTTGACAGCTTCCAGCTTAACTACTTGGAGTTCACGTGCGTGAGGGCAGTTCTGTACATGAGCAGGGCAGATCTGAAACGAGAATACCGTCACAGGTGTCGTGGACAGAACACTTCCTTGAGCCACGGCCATGGCGAAGCCCTCGCCCATGCATAGGCACTTATCATGATTTTCGTAGTGGTATTAGCAGCCGAATTTCAGAACTACAGCTGAACGGTAACAAGCTCGGTTGCCATGTCTATGTAGCTATGCATGACAACGATTTATATTTATTCGTTTGTCCATCTATTGCTCAACCCCAAGAAGCCCGAGCAACACTAAGGCGGGTCCGGACAGCGTTCGTCACGGTGCAGTGTAGTGGTGGTAGCAGAGTAGCAGTAGTACACAGTTTCAGTGTAGCAGTAGCACAAGCACCAGCATTAGCACTAGCATCAGCAGTAGCAGTAGCAGTCGTCGTCGTCGTAATAGTTGTAGTAGTCGTAGAAGACGTAGTAGTAGTAGTAGTAGTAGCAGCAGCATAGTCGAAGTCGTAGTAGTAGTAGTAGTGGTAGTAGGAGTAGCAGTAGTAGTAGTAGTAGCAGCAGTAGTTAGTAGTCGTAGTAGCAGGAGTAGTAGCAACAGTAGTAAGAATGATCGTAGCGGTAATATTATTAATGTTAGTGGTAGTGTTTGTGGCAGTGGCAGTGGTAGCAGTAGCAGCAGTGCGGCACGCAATGATTGGTTTGGTTTAACATTCCGACACCGTTTCACTGATGGACTAAATCGGGTCGAATATTTACCGCAGCTTTTATAAGTCCAAACCCCGTCGATGAAGCAAGATTGACCTTCAGAACTCAGGTTTTCACGCAGTAAATCCAAACTTTTGCGGCCAGGAGGCTGGGAAGTCCTGAGCAGAAGCAAGACGAATGCCGCAAGGGGAGAAAAAACGGCGTCTTCGTCTTCGTCCTGAAGACATGGCCCAGGGTGTAGTTGCTGTGAGGACGGTGGTTGTGGTCGTCGTGGGCTCATGTATTTGTGCTGTTGGTATGTTTGGTATTGCGCTTGCTGTCGGTGTTGAGGGTGTTGATGATCGTTGATGCTTGTATTTCGTCACTCTTGCTGCTTTTGCTGCAATACTGGCACATTGCTTTTGGGGTCTAGGGTCTTTGGGTAATAAGGGTTTAACGGTTGGGGATGCAAGACATGCTGTTGTTGTAGATACCAGCGTCATTGTTCCCCCGAGTTGCATTGAACGTCAGAGGTGACTCGACATGTGTTCAGCACTGTGCTAGCAACACACGACAGTTTCCGCCCCCTTGAAAGTCAAAGTGTAAACGCCCGGCGAGTTTGCATAATCAACTTGGCCTCCTGCCCATTCGAAGAACTCGTGCTTCAACATCCTTCAGGCTAAACTTGCTGCAAAGAGACATATTCACGAAAACTGAGCATTTGTAGACAGAGTGATTCTCCCTGCAACTAGGACAGTCGCAGCCTGAATGGTAGCTTTGCGGTTACAGTGCATACATGATAGATGTGTCTCACGTGCAGGTCGTCGCTGCTGCTTCAGGCGGTGTCCCCGTTGATGCACCAGGCCTCTGACTCTGTACATCAATATGGCCATCTGAGATCCTTTTCAATCCGGTCACTGTACAAGTCGTGTTCCTGGTTCTACATGACCACACATCCCCTCATCAATGCTTAGCAGGTACACATACCTGTCGGAGCGTAGCCCCGTGTTTGTGAATTATGCTGCTCAGAAGCGCGAACTCAGTATGCCCTGCCGAAAGCAGATTCATCTTCAGTGTTTTGCCCTCAAGTGCGTTCCATCCTCGCCACAGTCGCTGTCTCCGCCATCACCAAAATCATGATCGGGCTTCATTGTGGACACCGTTATTAGCTACCCGTAGCATCATCGCTGTGATGATCACCGTCACGGACATCAGTGTTTTCTTCATCATCGTCGTAGTCCTCATCATCATTATCATCATCACCATCATCATCAGCATAATCACCACACCAGCCGGACAAGAACCTGTTGCAAAATGCTCATGTGACAAAGCAAAAAGGGGATGCCGCAAAGCAATATCTTCATCTTCGACTTGCCGTGCTCACATTATACTGGCATGAGCACAAAGAACACCGGTCACTGCCATAACCCCACCTGTGACACGAACAGTTGGTACTATCGGTAGAAGCTTTCACGGCACTTAGACTTAGAGCGACATTCGCCAAGCTGAGCACATGATGATGCTGACAATGACATACAGTAAATGATTGCGGCCCTATGTGAAGGCGCCGAAGCACACGTCGAGCAGTCCACAGCGGTGGCTTCTCGGAGCAAAGATTCCAGTTCTTCTGGGTTCTGGTATAACAGAAAGCTGAGAACTTCATCCCATGGCGAATTCTACGCTTCACTCTTGAAAGTCCTTCAAGGTTGGAGGAAAGGTGCTCAAATCCAATCTTGACATGATAGTACCAGCAGAGCTTGTAGAAATCATACTCTCAAGCACCTTCGTACTCTTCAGATGGAACGAAACCCCGGATCATGGCCACACGAGCAACCATGGAAGTCTCTTTTTGCAAACACAGGAAGAGGAATACGTCTGAATCCTGAAGCCATCGAGGCTCCTACACTTCTCAGAAGCCCTAAGATTTAGAAGCTCAAACCCGGAACCCTGAGCCCCTCCACTTTAACCTGAAACCTCAAAACCCCCCGACTCCGACATTTTGCGATTCAAGCCCGAAGCCCTAAGACACACAGCCCTGAATCCCTGCACTTTTGCTCTAAGACCTCAGCCTCAAAGTCTGATCCCCGCACTGTTCCTTGCACCAAAAGCGGGCACAAAGGACATCTTTGACTTGGGGCTGCTCTTACTGGTCTTCGGGCCCAGTGAAAACCTCTTGGAGAGGTGTAGGGTTTGGGACTTCGGAGCTGGAGTAGCTTTTTGAGTCCTTCCATGGAGACCTTTTTGGAGGGTGGTAGTGCAGTGGGTTTGTCCTTCGGCATACTTGGAGATCGAGTGTTGGGGTTGGCTTGGGCTGAAGGGCTTCGGGCTCGGAGTCTAGGTGGGGAGGCGGTGACACCGGGGAGTGTTTCGGGAGCAGTGCCGGCCGACGTATGATGTGAGAGGGCTGAATTCCAGTTTCAGTCCCGGCGAGCCGGCTAAAGCCCAAAGCCTCCACCCCTGCAGCCCTGGCATCCAGAACCCGGGACCCCAGCTACGGAATTGTTGGAAGCGTGCTGAACTTGAAAGCCTAGGTGTCCGCGCTCGGCGGGATGGATATCCTACTTGGTGCCATCCCCTATGCCCGCCACGACCCGAGGTTGCAGGGTCTCTGGAGCGTGAAGGACAGAATCCCTAAACCGGACGTGTAGTACACAGTATATGTGCCTTGTCTATTATTGTCAAAGTATCATGATGGCTGTCATCATTGGTAGTGTTTTTCATTTAATTTAATCAATCATTATTCTTGCTCGACTTCGGTTAGGCTCCTAAGAGGATTCCAGGTTGGGATCTCGGGATGGGGACCTCATCACCCAAAGAGACAACGTGAGAACTGCACTTCTCATCACCGCCAGCATCTTCATCTGTGCTTCTCCACCTCGTTGTAGTAGAACTAGTAGAACTACTAGTACTAGTACTACTACGACTACTACTACTACTACTACTCTACTACGACTACTACTACTGCTGCTGCTACTACTACTACTACTACTACTACTAGTCGTCGTCGTCGTAGTGGCAGTGGCGGTGGCGGTGGCGGTGGCGGTGGCGGTGGTGGTGGTGGTGGTGGTGGTGGCGGCGGTGGTGGTGATGGTTGTTGTTGTTGTTGTTGTTCTGTTCTGTTCTTGTCATCGTTCTTGTTCTTGTTCTTGTGGTGGTGGTAGTAGTCGTCGTCGTAGTGGTCGNTAGTGGTGGTGATAGTAGCAGCAGCAGTAGCAGTAGCAGTAGCAGCAGTAGCAGGTAGCCGGAGCAGTAGCAGTAGCAGGCGCAGCAGCAACAGCAGCAGTGGCAGCAGCAGCAGCAGCAGCAGTAGCAGTGGTAGCAGTACTCGTAGCTACAGTTGGCATTAGGACGACAGCTTAGCATATCGAGCACGCCACTGCTGAGGAAACCTCGGATCGGATCACCCGGCACTGACCTTAGACAGCTGTCGGGGGGGGCGAGTCTTGTGGCAAAACGCATCTACTTGGCCTGCGGTGATACAGTTGGTTGTTGGCAGTGGTGAAGTGAAGAAAAAGAAAAGCCAGATTGTCAAATTGGGGCAGGCGGAATCTTTGTGCTAGCCTCCGTTGAGTCAGAAGGGCTCAGCTCCGCCGGTCCGCCACACAAAGCATGCTTAGATTCACCTTGGCACCAGCAATCCGCTGTTCAGTGCAACGGATGTGTAGAAGCAAGAACGGCAAGAAAGATTGCATCTGATGGCCTGCATGGTCCAGGCGCGTGTCAGGTGTCACTCTGACATCCCAAAACATTTAAATTTACTTAAACTCTGCACTTTATCGTTCCAAGGTGTCTTCCCCCGGCTCCGGTACAGCTTCGCTGCTCCTCAATGAGCTCCGTGGCTGTGCTACCCCCGAGGCTCCCTCAAAGCTCTTTCGCTTGCAAGGCTACTCAGGATGATGACAGTCCTGCGGTGATTATAAGTTATAAGTGCCTTGATATAGGCAGAAAGTGTCTCAAACATTGAGTTGGCATTGCTTTGTCCACCTATGCCTTTCTTCTTGATACAGGCTGCGGCAGCTGCGGCGGACATGGGCAGAAGCCCCAGCTGCAGCTCAAGATACCGTCCGCAGGCTGTGATCATGGCCTCCGAAAGCAACGACATTAACCACTAAGGAGAACCTAAATCTTAGACCTCTCAAAGGCCAAAGCCCTGAACCCTCAAGTCCCTGAGTTCTCATCTCTCCCGTTACAAGATCCGCAGTAGCTTCAAGCTGTTTTGGCAACTGCAAGCTGCTCTGCGTACCTGAGGAAAAAGGAATGCACTGGACCCTAACTACGGTTGGGTTTAAGGCTTAAGGCAGGTCCCACCCCGAAGAACAAAAACCTGCTGAATTTCGGGCTTCCGCGCCAGCTGCGAGGCTACTTGCCGCCCGCTTCGGACCTCCTCTTCAACCGGCGTTTTTCAGGGTGCGCGGGGCGGGTGGTCTTGTCACAAGAAGCCGAAAGATCTGCGTCGGGTCTTCTTATGTTCGTCAAGGTGCCATGCAGGTGTGAAACTGAGCAAGCCGGGCAGCCCTCCATGTTATCGCGGTTCCCGCAAGGGACTATTTTAAGCATCGTCCACACTCTGGCCATTGGCTCTATAAAGTTTCTTGTTGTCAGCACATGCGGTGATAGTAAGATAGTACCTGTCGTTTTGATGGGTGTTCAGACGAACATCAATTTCCAGCAGTAAGAGTACTACGATAGAAAGACGGCCATCACGATATCACGGCTGATCAGGCTTCCGAATCTCATGATGGCTGTTGCTGTTTATACTTTATACTGCTTTGAACGCTACTACCACTACTACTGAGCCACTGTTGCAGCTCGAACTCACGGCTATGTGTTGGCAGGTTACTCTTGGACATGCTGTTGTAGTAACAATGTAGTAGGTATGTCAATAGCATGATGAGAATCATGGCTGTTGCTGCTGCAGCTGCTGGAACACTTCGTATGTCTACGGTCATATAGGCTGCATATCTATAATCAACATCCCGGGCTCCTGCGTCAGGCACTTCCTGGCGTTCGTCTCCACGTGCTTGGAGGATCTCGGGGGGCTTTCGGGGGGTGGACGAGAGAACGCCAAACCCTCAGCCCAAAGCCCCGAGCCCGTGGCGAAGCCGTCGAGCGCACCGCCCGCAGGCGCACACGCAGACTTCACCGGTGACTGCCCGGGATTTGCTTCAGCACGAGTTCCTCAGTGCCCCAGCCGAGCCCTCGGCTTTCCGTCTGACTGACAGCGACCTGCTTGCAAGTCTTAGCCGGGGATTCGGCCCCATGCCGCTTTTGTTGCGCTGTCTGGCACTTTGGGTCGCGGCGCATGGTTCTGAGATGGAGACGTGCCTACATGGGTGGCCCTGTGCAATCAAGGTCAAGTAACAAGAACTGTTTGGAGGATGCAAAAGCTGTAGGTAGTCAATGTCGGTATTTCCTGTGTGCTGCACATGCCAATGTAGCATTCCTCCAATAGCCATTGTTACTAATAACATAATTCTTTCCTTCCCCTTGGGAAACAACAGGAAGTATAGGCCTCCTAGGCTAGGCCAAGCGCACATGCAGTGGTACCTGGCTTTAGCCATTCTGGCCATTCTTCCAGTCAATTTGGCTTTTCAATGGTGCGAGACCAACCGGAACACCGGATGCACCGGCCGTGCCAAAAGGCTCAGTCCAGTTTCTTGCTGTTTTCCGACGGGTCATGAAAAATCGCTTAAAAGGGGCTTATATAGATTGTTTCAAAAGTTTTTTATAGGGTTTGTATATATGTATACAGTCACTACAAGAACACTCTATTGTTTCATTTCCCCCTCAAGCAACAGTCAGGTTTATGGAGAGGGTGGAAATCCTTTCACGTCCATTCCGGTAACAATGATGGATGATGCCATTGTGATCGATTGGGACAAGGACGGAGATCTGGACGTTATCGTCGCCGTGAACACTCTAGAGCTCAAAGCGTCAGGCGACCTCCGATACTTTGAAAAACAATTGCATGGTGAATACAAAGAGCTCAAAGACACGAACCCTTTCAAGGACATCCATTTCGATATCTCAGTCCCGGCAATTGTGGATTGGGACGGCGACGGCCGGTTGGATGTGGTCGCCAGCGGCAGGGACAGTACAGACGGTACCCTGAGATTCTTTCAGAGACAACCAGACGGAAGTCTTCTGGAAAGAACTGGTTCTCAAAATCCTTTTTCAAGCATCACGGGAGACTCTTCGCGCTTCGTGCTTCTCAGTGCTGGTGATTGGGATGGTGACGGAGATCAAGATCTCTTGGTGGGCCACGCATCTGGTTTGACGTACTATGAGCAACGTGATGGTGTCGCAGTGCGTGTTGCAAACAGTTCCTTTCCTTCCATCAAGAGGAGTGCATATGTGCATTAGGGAGTTGAAAAAAAGGTTAATTAGAGATTACAGTGAGGTTTCACTCCTTCAATCCACCTCCGAGGCTCCTTTGCTTCCATTGAGGGCTACTACAAGCCAGAGCTTTTCGACTGGGATGGCGATGGACAGCTGGATCTTCTTCTGCTGCCAGACATCCTTATGCGCTATGTCACCTCTCTTGATCCCAGCCAGTGGCCGGCTGCAAAGATCAAGTTCTATAAGCAGAGTGATGGCGAGCTCTTCGTCGAGGAAGACAACCCCTTTGGAAACATCGACCTTAATGGCACTGGAATCTCCTTGGTGGACTTCAATGGGGACGGCCTCACAGATGCAGTTTGCGGTGGTGCAGATGGATTGAAGGCGCTTGTACAGCAGAATGGCCGTTTCGATGCTCCTGCACTATCTATTATGCCTTTGTCAGCCATTGATGTCCAGAAGGGGTGTCCGGATAAACCTTGTGCATATATTCCTGTATTACTTGATTGGGATGGCGATGGGGACCTGGACCTGGCCCTTATCCAAAGATACACTCCTGAGGCTCCCCGCTTCTTCGAGCATCAGAACGGCCTCGTCACTGAGCTTCCAGACCACCCCTTCGGAAACCTGTCAAACTGCGACGTGGAGCACGGACGTGGGTTTTTTGAATGACAGATTGGGGTATTATATGGTATTGCTATAGGCAGAGTCGGAACTTTGGTTGGAAGGTACTGTTTGAAACCAGTTTGGGGTTCAAGGCTTTGGTTCTATGGCTTACCTTGCACTGTTTTTTTTGCTTAGGGGTCTCGGGTGCCTAAGGTTTGGCCCTGGTACCTGAGTTAACCTAAGTCACGTTCCGAGACTCTCGTTTCGAACACACAAAAAGCGCTTGCAATAATGTATGAAGATTCAACTCAAGCATCAAGACTGTACACCATGTGCCTGCTGAGGCGTTCAACTGTCAGAGGATGTGTTAGGTTTTCCACACTTATAATAAACCTTTCGTAAACCCTCCAGTGAACTCTATGTAAACCCTTCTCTCTTCTACTTAGACAACAACTGTGTCCAAACCCTATAACAACGTTTTACAAGCCCTTTTATACATCCTTTTATATACCCTATTCTTTCATTCCCCCTTGAACAACAGTATCTTAGCCTTAGCCTTACATACCCCTATAAAAACCTTTCAAAATCCCTTCATAAAACCGTTTTGTAAACCCTACATATTCTTCCATTCGCGGAGAAGAAAAGGTTTGCCATGGCGGATTGGGATGGAGATGGTTTGCTAGAGCTCTTGGGCTACACGTCAGATTGGCAGAACCACTTTGCCATTTGCAAGAAAGTCCTTACAGGTGGCTTCGTGAACTTCGTGAAAGTGGATGCTTCCCCCTTTGTGGTGGAGGTTTTTTTTGGGTCGCCGTCTGTGGTTGACTGGGACAATGATGGCGATTTGGATCTCCTCGCCCTCGTGAACAACGAGCTTCATTGGTTTGAGCAGTTACCGAATGGCACAGCCCTGCAACACGTGCTTCCATTCGCTTATCTCTATCACTACGTTGCGGCTGACTTTGACTCTGATGGAGACTCTGACTTGCTTACGACTGCACTTTCCAGCCTGGAAGTAGGTTTTTTCGAAAGGAATGAACACGGAGAGCTTGAGCTCGTGCTCGACTCGTCCGATCCATTCAAGGGCATGTTGATGTCAGAGTTGTACAACGCCTTTGCTCTTGGAGACTGGGACGGTGATGGACAGGTTGATGCTGTGCTTGTTACAGAACGAGATGTCCGACACTATAGGCAAGAAGATGACCTCGGTTTCCTGGAGGCTGAGAGCCCTCTCAGCCGTATCCGGTCTACCTCCGTTCTGGGGGCTCCTAGCTGTTTTGTTATTTGAATGAATGAAAGAATGGTATTCAATATGAAGAGAAAATGACAGTAATAGTCGTACGCTTTTTGCATTCCGATTCAAGAGTAAGGCTCATGCTGACTTCGTAGATGTTGATTCCGACGGGGATTTAGATCTGGTTCTATGGACATCTCCATATGAACTGTCCTACTTTGAGCATGTTGACGGAGAATTGGTGGAGCGCTCGCGGGCAGAGAACCCATTTGGCCAGCTCCTGTTCCCAGCTGCGGGGGTGGCACGCTTTGTTGTCGCAGACATCGATGGGGATGGGGATCTTGACATCCTGATGGGCGAGATGGGAGGCTCCCTCAGCTACTTCCAGCAAGATGGTGGCCAATTCAGGCAGCAAGAAGGCGACGAGAATCCTTTTCGCGAATTTGCTTCAGCTCCCGTTTCTTCCCATTGCAGCTGCCCCACATTGCTTGATTGGGATGGGGATGGAGATCTAGACCTGATCATGGGCGACAGCAGAGGGCACTTGCACTATTACGAACAGGTGAACCATTCCTTCATAGAGACGGCAGAGAATCCATTCCAAAATGTCAGCGTGCTGCTCGCCCAGTTTGATTGGCTCGCTGTTGGGAAGTTGCAGAGGTTTATCGACATGATGGAAGAAGAGGGTCCGGGAAGCATAGCAGCAACTGACCCGGTGTGGCACGGACTCCACATGAAACTGCTGACCGATGGTGGAACAGGCATATGCTCCACTTTTGCAGATGTTGACGACGATGGCGACCTTGATGTGATCATAACTTACGACCTGCGTCAAGGGTTTTTCTTCTTCGAGAATCAGGGCCAGGGCTTCGTGCTGCGCCGAGAAGTGATGGATGGGTTTCCTGAGCCGTTTTGGGGGGAAGGAAAGAAGGAGATTCATATTATTCTAAGTGTAAAATAACACTCCATTCCTTGTTTCGTCCCTTTCATAAACCTTCTCAAGGTTTCCAAGCCGGGGAACCCTTCGAGTTCCTCACCTCGTGGATTGGGATCAGGATGGCTCCACAGACCTGCTGGTCTCGGGTGGCGTGACGAGAGAAACCTCCAGCATTGAGTACTTCACTCGAGGAGCCTGCTATCCGACAGTATCCTACTGCAGATTGGGCACCTGCAACCACCGGACCTCCAAGTGCGATTGCCAGTCAGGTGTTGAGGGTCAAGAGTGCACTCGCTGCAAGAAATTGCATTACAAAAGTGGAAGCAAATGTAAAGAATGCGCAGGGCACAACACTGTGGTCGGCGTGTGCAGCAGGCGTGGAGTTTGTGATGACGACGATGATGCGAGGATGCGCCTGAATGCCTCGAACTTTTCCACCTTCAAGGTACTCTCTGCAACAGGCACCGGGCAGTGCAAATGCTTGCCACCTTTTTCTGGCAAAGGCTGCAGTGAAGGAGTCTGTCCACCAGGTTTCTACTTGCAAGATGATGCCCCAGTGGCGGAGCAGAGTCAGTGGTACAAGAGTTGGCAGGCTTGCATGGAGTGTAGCCCGGGTCATTACAAGGCCACGAGCGGCAACGAGGTCTGCAAACCCTGCCCTGCTGGGCAATACCAGCAGCACACGGGCCAAAGCGACTGCGTGAGGTGTGAGCATG
The DNA here is from genome assembly GCA_003297005.1 of Symbiodinium sp. clade A Y106. Classification (NCBI taxonomy): domain Eukaryota; class Dinophyceae; order Suessiales; family Symbiodiniaceae; genus Symbiodinium; species Symbiodinium sp. clade A. The sequence goes on from BGNK01007555.1 coordinate 15,334, forward strand.
GCCATCGTCCAAACGACAATCGCACGGAGTGTGTCCAATGCGACCCTGGCTATGTTGCGATTTCTGGCAGTGCCGGCTGCACAGGCTGCGAGGCTGGGACAGCCCCAAACGCAGAGAGAAGCACCTGTGACGCCTGTGAGGTGGGCAAGTTCGCGGCGGACCGAGCAGAAGAGTGTTCCCGGTGTGACTCAGGCTCCGTGCCGGATGGCAATCAGGCCGCCTGCCAAAAATGCAGTGAAGTCCACGATCAGCTCTATGCATTGGAGGATGACAGCGAGTGCCGTGAATGCCAGTTGCCCCTCATGATCTTGGGTGGTAGTAACTGGTGTACTTCCTTCTGGATGGTTTTGTTTATCATCTGCTTTGTCGTTGTGGTGTTCCTGGCCTATTTCATTTATGGTTGGCAGCGAGTGCGCAAACTTGATTCCCATCTCAAGGAGCTTGAATGTTTGGCAGACTACCAGCAGCTGCATAGCACACGGGCATCGCCCCTCACATATGGTGTTTGGCAAGGAACTGCCAGCCGCTTGATCATTGCACGGAAAGAGAAAATCAAGGAAGACTCTTGGCTTCTTGGAGTTTCATTGCCTTTCGTGCTCGATGAATTGCGAGGCGTGTATGAAGAGAAACGAGCGATGGCAGAGTGGCGCGTAGGTGAATATGGTCCGACCACGGAATGCGGGTTCCGAGCAGCTGGGGGCGTTGGTAGCTTTGGGGATCTCCCAGAGTGTTCAGTTCCGGAGGACCCACACTTCCACCAGATGGCGGCTCTACTCACCTACGGTCCAAATGCACTGGGGAAAGGCTTGCTGTGTCCACGAGATGGCAAAGAAGATTGCAGTGTGGTTGATGCGTTTCAGAGAGATGCTCAGACTGGTCAGAGTCGTAAGAGTGGACGCGCAAACTGGTTCCTGTCATGGGTTTCTGGGTCGCTGTCGAAGATCATTTTACATGTTTATGTTTATGGATACTCAAACCCAGTAAGAAACAAAGAGTATCACCTGTAAACACCATCCCAAATTATGGTTCAGGCTTGGGATTACACGCTAAATTCCGTTTCCGGGGCACTGGCCAAATGGTGGGAGACACACGCTGCTGTGGCAGAAAGTGAGACGAGAGACTCAACCTTCATTTGGTGGTGCCTGGGACGTTGTCTTCAATGTGTTTTTTTAGTATATTTTTTGGTAAGAAACAGTCAAGAGTCTAATGTTCAACGGGGGGTTTCAAGAACAGCCGAGGTGCTTCTTCGTGAACAATCAATTCAGGATGCTGCAGGACAAGCAGGAAGTAGATTCCGGCGCTCTGATCGAGGTCTTCAAGCCTTAAGCCTTAAACCCTAAAGGCCCTAAAGGCCCTAAACCTTCATACGCCTAAAACCCTAAAGCCCTAAAGCATGCCTACACCCCAAATGTTCGAGGTCTTTGCGAGACCGCTTGTGAAAGCAAAGAAGATGCTGATGTGCATGGATAAGTTCAGGCAGTGCCGCTACACCGAGCGCATGTGGTGCGTGTTTGAGGTCTTTTCGGCTGTCTTTGGGGACTACCTCCACGTGGTGGCCACGGAATGGATGCTGCTGTTGGCGATGGCAGCGTTCGTCGCGAAAAGTCCCTGGCCGGTGGCTCTTAGGACAGGGGCAGGGTCGACAGATG
>BGNK01007557.1:750-16964 GCA_003297005.1 Symbiodinium sp. clade A Y106
CTTTGCATGTCCTTCGAGCCCAACCCTGGTGAGGGCTTCGAGTTCTCCAACGAAATTATTGGCGGAACGGTTCCAAAGGAGTACGTGCCGGCAGTGATCAAGGGCACCGAGGGCGAGCTCCTGAACGGCATCCGCATGGGCTTCCCAGTCGTGGACGTCAAGGCCAAACTGAAGGATGGTGGATTCCACCCGGTCGACTCTTCCGCTATCGCTTTCGAGATTGCAGCCCGGGCAATCTTCAAGGAGGGGGCCAGCCAGGCAAAGCCCATCGTTATGGAGCCGATCATGAAGGTCGAGGTCATCACACCCGAGGAGTACATGGGCGGCATCATCGGTGATTTGAACAGCCGTCGAGGCATCATCCAGAATCTCGCGACGCGTGGCAATCTCCACGTTGTGAATGCAAGCGTGCCATTGGCAGAGATGTTCAGCTACATTGCCGAGCTGCGCAACTTGTCCAAAGGCCGGGCCAACTACGCGATGGAGTTCGAGAAGTACGAGTCCGTGCCCGAGAATGTGGCAGAGTCCATTGCCAGCAAGAGCTGAGAGATGCGATGGCATGGCGTCCCGAGGATGTAGGATGTAGAGGAAGCTCAGCTAAACTCCACCCCTCAACGTCAGCGATCGTTTGAAGTTTGCAGGAGATGAGTGAAGAGTTTTCGAAAGATTTTCAGGCTTAGGCTGAGAGGCGTGAAAAGCAATTCAATAGCGACGATTTCCACTGTGGCCAAAGACTGCTGGTGTTTTTCCTGCGCATTTTCGAGGTGGTTAACTGTTCCGCTCTCTCAGCTACGTCTCCACCGGTCCACCGCGTGAAAAATTGCGTCCACCATGCCGTGCAATTTGTGGGAGTGTGGCAGTTCCGCTTGACTTTTTCTCCTGAACCCCAAGTTTCCAGGTATTACGGTCGAATCAAGGGTGTCCCGGAGAAGGAGCTGACGGGCACTGTGCACCGACTCCTTCAGTGCCACGGATGGCGCTTAGGAACATCGTCTCTGTGCATGCTTACTCAATGAGGAAGCACCGGATGCGCTTAGCTTGCTTCGAGTCCCACCAGGCGTTTGGGCTTGTCGCCCGAAGATGCAAAGAAGGCCACGAGCCGCTACAGCGGTGGGATGAAGCGGAGACTGGCCGTAATTCGTGTGCGGGGCCTTCACGGGGACCAGGAACAAAAGGTTTCGATACTGCACTAACTTCATGAAAGGTCGTGCACTGAGCAGGACCTCGAGTCCACCTTTCGGATTGTCTTCACAGCGGGGTAGGCAGGTCATGCGGGGCAGACCTGAGCATTCAATCAAGGAAGCTCAGCGTCGCAATCGCCTTGATCGGCCACTCCCAGGCAGCGTGGCCAAATTGAGTTGGTCGTCCGTCCGTCTATGTCAAACAGTCAAAAAGCTGATCTCTGCATCGCGTCAGATGCTGTTCTTGGACGAGCCCACGGCAGCTGTGGACGCGGGGGCTAAGCGCCACCTGTGGAAGGTCTGGCCTGGGGCCGCCGGGCCCGGGGTGTGCTCGCATTCCGTACTCCAGCCGACTCTGAAGCTACCGAAACCAAGCAGCAAGCTGGACAGCCGAGCTGTTCAGCCCGCAGGTGATCAACAAGCGCGCTTCCGACCAGAGACTCGTTCGGAGTAGACCGTTCCTGGCTGTAGGATGTTGATGGCTTCTCTCCGGCTGAGGGTATGAAGTATAAGCTTGACATCATCGAGTCTTGTGCAACCACGGCTTCTTGATGAAGCCAGGGTTTTATACATGCAGCAGCGACTCATGGTAACAGCTGTTCTCCATTCTAGTTCTAGCAGTTAAGCCAATGAAATTCCAAACAGTTGCGACGAAGCGGTAAGCCAAAGTAGGCTGAGAGTGCGAATTTGGAGCTGCATCATCGCTATTGCTGCAGGTATCCGAAGCGCAGATACAACTGCTCCCCACTCCATACTTTGTGCTGATCCGTTGCGCAAGTAGATTCAGATGAGGCGATGCTGTAGTGTTGTGCTGAAGTCCTGAAGGCTCTACTACCTCGATCTGAGGACTAGATTACTCCCCATCTTCAGCATTTCCAGCACATAAGCAAGAGTAAGAAGAGTCAATCTGACGTGGCGACGCTGTGCTGTTGCCTCAGTGCAAGAAACTCACTTCCCACAAAGACTCTTTGACGCAGTGACTTCCGACGGCAGACCCGCTCAGATCAGCCGAACTAACCCTGCCACCACACATGCAGGTAGCGTGGCTAGGAACAACTGGTTAACAGACTCCTCTCGCGACAGTTGGTCGCCTGTCGGGTGTGGACGCGGTTACGTAGATTGGAAAGGACGGTGGTGCTGACGACCCATTCCATGGAAGAGGCCGAAGCCCTCAGCAGCCGCATGGCCATTCAGGCCGGTGTTAGAGGATCTGCACGCGCCAGAGCCGCCACAGCAGAGCTCTATAACCCAGTAAAGGCACGCGCAGGCAGAAGCAATACAGCTGACGCTACCCTTCAGCATGTGGGAGTGAGTATTCGACTGTCGTGTCACTGAGCCTTGATGGGTGTGTGCAGTGTCTTAGTTCTGTCCATAATTCCTCAACGCTTCAAAGACGGGTAGCCTGCAATGCGGGGCGTGAGCCGTGTCAGGCGGGAGCCAAAAAAGGACAGTTGATTTTGGCACCACCTGCCTGCAGCAGGTCAAAGGAAGTCTGCGCTGCCTTGGCACCGCGATGCACATCAAGCAAAAGCAACCAGACCGATAAAGCCCGTTAAAGTGCCGTCTTTCAGAAAGCTCATACGGAGCCCAGGTATGGCACTGGTGGCCTGGCGGAATCATGCTCACTTCAACTCCTTCGGTGCAGCTTTTGCCAACATGCAGAGTCAGTGCGTTGCAATGCTTTCACATGCAAAACGGTCATCCACTTGATTGCCGGAACCCAGGCTACCAACTCGAGCTTTTCCTGGCGCAAGGTGCCAGTGTCGGGGAAGGCTTTGCGACGAAGAAGGAGCTTGCGAAAGGGAGATGCCACGGAATGGCGTACAAAAGCTACGGTTCCGCCTAGAAGCATTCTCTCCGCTGCAGTGCACTTCCGTGTGCAGGAGGAGCTAGATGCTTTCGTCCAGCAGAAGATTTCCGCAAAGTCCTTCCTGCTAGAGGGCCATGCAGAGAGATTCTTGCACCTCGGTCGCGATCATAGCTATGCAACTATCCCTCATTTAGATTGCCGCCACGTCCCAGGTATCAGCTTCCACCGCGTGGTGAATCCTTACAGCTAGGCCGCGTGTTCCAGGCGCAGCGCGGCAGCGAATGAGCGGGTCTCTTGCACACCTGCTGTCTGTACCAGGCAATGGAGACAGAGAAGAACCGTGCCGTGTCGCAAAACAAGGCTCAAGGATCGGCGGATTCCAGAGCGTGCATCCGAATCATTCGGGTTCAACAGTTTTGGGTGTTTGGACCCCCAAAAGCCATTTGAACAACAAGTTACCCTGCAAGTGCTGAATTGGGAGCCAAGAATGCAGCCCCTGAGGCCTGGGCATCACAGACTACAGCCTCTCCCAGCCTTCTCTCGAGCAGGTGTCTTGCGGGCTTGATGCTGTCAGTTGATCCATTTTGCTCGCTTAACTTTGCAGGTTTTCCTCCGGTTCGCGAAGGAGCAGTTTGATGCACAGAAAGCTGAGGGTACAGAGTAGCTTTCAGTAGGCTCTCGTGGCAAAGCCTGGGGCCTTCGGTTTCCATTTCCTCTGCAAACATCTTGCGACTTGTGTACAGAGGCCTCGGCAGATGGTGAGTTGCCTGAGACAAGACATTATATACCCACCGCATAGCCGTCGGCGACGGCTGTTTCCACGACCGACTTCATGCAGGAGTTGTTTGCAGTGCCAGCCCACCATGTCGCAACTGATTGCAAAGGCGGGGGTCATGGGGACCTCCCTTTTAGAAGAGAGTGTTTCCAGACAAAGTGCTGCAAGGCACCGCTCGTAGGAAGAGCTAGTAGTTGTTACCGCCCTCAGCCTGTGCGCGCCGACGAATTTCGGAATGTGCATAGGTTGAGCATGCTGTTCGGCCTGCGGGTTGAAAGCTTGTCAAGACAGTTTCGCAGTCCACATGCCCACGTTCTTGGACGCTGGAGGCGTCTGCACATCTACCCACCGGCTGTGCTTCTAGCCATGTCCTCCGACCAGAATCTGCTAAGCTATCAGAGGCGATGGAAGCCTTACTGATAGGTCTTCTCGAATTTCGATTGAGTGACCGCAAGCTGACTGGGGTGCATGGTGCACTGGACATCCGCGAACGTCGACGATGGCAAAGCTGTTGGGACTGCCACAATACTGTACAATTGCAGTCAAATTGGTGATGCAGGCCTTCCCTGAGCTTCTCCGTCGGTTTGTTGTCTCGTGGCAAGCTTGTTGAACAAGGCTTGCGCGTTCCCGCCCTGTTAGCAGGGCCGTGGTTCGGTCACTGAGACTAAAATCGGCCTTGCTTTGGAACCCAGTCATCCTTTTCAATTTCAGGTCTCCCCATGTTGCTCGCCTCTGACTCACGACTGGGGCCCAGGCGATGCTGCACTCCTGGATGCTTTGAAGGCGCCCTCGTGGATCAAACACACACTAGCCACTAGCTGCGTGCTTTTCCCGCAGGAGAGCGGGTGCATGTATGGCAGAGCTTCATTATTGCCAGACGATGAAGTCAATGATTCTCCCGAAGTTTCTGCCGCATCACACAAGCAGTCATGTATGTACAGGCCTTTTTCGAGATGCACATATGGCACACATTTATCTCTCTATGTCTATGTTACTTCTCATCTTAAACCAACCCATCTGTCTAGCTATCTTCCCGTCTCTCTCTCTCTCTCTCTTTGTCATCCGTCTCTCTCTCCTGTACCCATCCGTCTGTCTATGTTTCTGTAAATCTCTCTTTATTGTTGTTCATTGTGGCTCTTGTCTTTTATTTTGTTGTCTGCCATTATCTTATCTGAACTTGTCTTGATCTGCCTACCTATCTATCTAAGTATCTATCTAGCTATGGCTCTCTCTACCTGTCTATCTATCTATCTATCTAGCTACCTGTCGTTTTGGCATGTACTTGTTAAACGTATGTATGTCTGTATCTGCTCTGCGCATCGATCCCTTCAAGCAGGCCTCTGCCATGTTCCCGTGAGCCAGGACAAAGTGATTCCACACCCTGAAATAAAGTAGGCAACTAGGTTCGTGTGCATCCTCTCCTTACAGCATTGCAGCGCAGGCCGTCAACCAGGCTGTGAGCATGAACCACATGCCGAGTCCAATGATGCCTACGGTGTCAAGCCCCAAGTATGCGGGGCAACAGCTGCCACGTAGTGCGCCCGCTTGCAAGCCATTGCCGAATTGAATTCTGGTGAGGCCGCAGGCAAACTCACCGCCCAAGCCGCAGTTGCGCTTTTGTCCGAACTGTGGAGCCAAGGCGGCGTCAGGGCAGCAGTAGGACTAGGACTACAGCATTCGGCATTGAGCCGACCGCATGCAGCTGATGCATGCTGGGGTACATTGAAGATGGGAGTGGGCAGGTCATCAGCCAAGCCCATCGCTTCTGCGCTTACTGCGGTGGCCTCTGAGAAGGTTGAGGATTACTTAGTCAGCAACACGAAGGGTGCCACTAGTCGGCTGCTGGGTGCACCTGCTGTCGCGCCAAGGCTGCTTCCCTTTCAGCCATCTCCAGGATGAAACGGTGCCCGCTAAAGCTCCGGAGACTACAAGCCCGATGCCGCTGCTCGGAGAAGAAGGGACAACATAGCTTCAACGCTTATTTTGAGTCTGGCTCACATATCTTCTGTAGTCACATGCTAGGCTGGTTACAACACCAATGCAGATGACGCAGGGAGGCATTCGCGAGCCTGGGTATTGTCGAAACCTGACGGAGAGCGAAACAGTTCTCGCAGGTGGCGGTGGCCTGGACTCAATGCAGCAGTCCCTGCTGATGAATATGCAGCAAGCTGCGCAGGCAGGATTCGAACGCCGATGGGTTAGGCAAATATTGCCGTATGTACAAGGTTTAAGGTACAGGCTCTGTCGAATGTTGAGTCCTCTTTTGCCGCTTAGAACACCTATGTCAGACATCAGTTTGAGTGTGTTTCACCCGTTCCCAACAAGGTCGGCATGCCACAGGCCGGGATGGGAAACTTCAGGGTAGTCTCCTCAGTGGAGGGAGTAGGAACTTGAACATTTTCACGGCCACCTTGTGTGATATCCACATGAGAACATGAGGACGTTTCGCGGATGTTTGTCGTGTTTGTCGTGCGAAGTCTAGCCTAGTCGACCTCGGATCCAAGTTTTCTCATTGCCAAGGCCGGTACGAGAATGCCGCCTTCCAAGGACGTCACGTGCTCGGTGGAGAGCTTCATCCCACTTCCGGGGATCTGCTCAAGAGAGTTGCAGGAATTGGCTCGCTGTAGCAAGAGCTGCAACTGTAAGGACAGCCTGCTCGGAAGTCTTCGCTACTTTCGCATCTCGGCGTGTCGAATTTTAGAGGTCCTACTGACTGTGCTAGGAACTGTAGGCCCGGGAAAACCGTAGCTAGGGTCTATCAATGTCTAGATAGAGTGTAAAGCTCATGCCTTGCACACTCTCCAGATACGATGCACCTGCAAGCTTTGATGTGTGTTCGGCTCTGAAGCGCCGCCTGAGCTTGGTACTTTCACAGATTTGGCCTCTGTTGTGTGGGTCGGTGATTCATACAGTATGAGCTCAGGCTATGTCGAGGCCGACCAGATTGATGTCGAGCTGGCAAAGGTGCGATCACCGATTCGATCACATGGTCTTCATATAGCGAGCTTTTAGCAGACAAGCTGACTGTTCAGTGGCACGACATGAAAGAAAAGCACGCGGGAACGCGTACTAGTACTCGCGAAAGTCCTGAGTAGTTGAAACTGCGCCCCAGCACCGACACAGCCAGAAGCCGAAGGTCCTTTGCCTGACTCACATCCGGGCATCTCGGCAGAAAGTCTGTGCACATGCGAAAGGGGTGAGCACCTGCAAGCACAACGGGCGGCACCTGCACGAATGAACGCACAGGTTGTCTGAGAATTTGATGTGTCGCGTTCGGCGCAGATGCGAGTCTCGGAGCTTGGTTTGTTCTGTGCGGCCACCCCGTGCGATTGCTCAGGATTCGGTTCAAGTTGCGGCTTGAGAGGAACCCCTTCGAAGATCCAGGCCGCCTGCTTCACTGAATCCTGTCGAAGCCGGGCACCATCCTTGGAGCCACCGATTTGGCGGATTGTTTTCTTGCTTTGTCTGGGAGGCCTGCAAGGCGCGATCATCTGACCTTGGCCTGCGGTCATGCAGGGATTTGCTCCAATTGCGCGGGAGATGGTGCTAAGTAGAAAAAGAACGGAATCCAGCAGGGAGCAGAAGCAAGACCCATGCTACAAGTACGAAACCTGTGGTGCAGACAGCGCATGCCAGCACTGTTGGAGCGAAGCCGATCTCTTGCCTGCGCGAGCTGTGGCCCCAAAACTCGGGTGGGCCCTCGCAGTTTTGTTTGCGCAAGGCTTGCGAGAAAGAAACCTGCAACCCGAAGTCTGAAGGAAGCCACTAAAATCCCCCCTAAAGAACGGCTTTTGCAGGGCAAACTTCGGGTTCGGTGTATGTTTCCTGCAAGGCCTTCGTGTTTTTTTACAATCGGGTGCCGCGACGGATTCCCTGGGGGCTAACCCTCACCGTTAGAGCTGAAGTCAGGAAAGCAAAGGCCATGGGTTGCGTCTTTTTTGAAGAGGGCGCCTCCCTGGCTGAGATCGGAATCGGCGCAGCAGCCTTCAAGATTCAATGTGAGGTACTGGGTGCGATGTTCTGCGAGCTGGGGGTCTGGTTGACCCTTCCGGGTGGGTAGGTGCCAGCACAGATCACATCGCTTGTTCCGCGAGGGTATCTACTCGGAGTGCAGGCTCACTGCCCCTAGGTCCTAGGTCCCCACAGCTCATCGCAAGCTCTGGTCAGCCGAAGGGGAGGAGGAATGCAGGAAACCAAGGGCCGCTGCTCTCTCAGCGCCTGAGCGTGCAGTCGGTTCCCAGTTCTTGCGTTTGGCTCCCCGTACTAGTGCGCAGGAAATCCTTCGGACAGAGAGGTGAGATACGAAAGACATGTTGCAAAGTCGTTGCACATGGCGGCCAGGTCTTCCTGTGAGATTGAACTTGCACCATCTATGCTGTTGCATACCAAGTAGTTCCTGCTAGAAGGCTGATACTCGCAACATGTTGAGGAAGATCTAACATTGCCAGTGCCCTGAGCACAGTAGCAGTTTTCAGAGGCTGGCAGTAGATTCCAGCAGGTCGCAGACTGTAAGGGTAAAAACAGGAAGTACACGACGGTGTGAGACATCTTCCTGCACGCCTCTTTGGAACGACCGTCGAGCAATAGGTCAGCGTCCTGGGAAAGTGAAGAGAATGAAACAAGAAGAGCCAGGAATGCGGGCTGCTGGAGTCTAGTGAAGTGCAAATTCAGATTAAGTAGAGCTGTCATCAGCACAGCCCAAACCAAGTCCGCAGCTGCAGTGCAGCCGTTTCATCAACTGATGCCGACCTTTTTGGCATATGCGGACATGCGTGCAGCAACCACGTTCAGCATGTGCATGGAGAGAAGGCAAAACACGGTGCGAATAAAGTGTCAGTCTACGTCTTCCATGGCTCTTGGCTGACAAATTCTTAGCATTCTTAGCATCCTGCCGTCATTGACAGCACGAGCAGAGCTCAGATTGGCTGCTGCGAGGTTGCTGTTGAAGTCCTAAACCTGTGCAGTTCAAGTTTCCGAAGGCCACTGCAGAGCTTCACCACAGACTGGCAGTATGGCATTCAGTTAAAATCGATAATCCGCTGGTGGACCCTCGCTAGTTGCAAGTGGTTCTGATTGAACGAGACGTGCTGAATCAGGTTGCACTGCTCGAAATCGTTGGTGAGTAGGCAAGTTGATGAGAACTAGGCTTGGGGTCTTGGTTGGGGAACGCCGAAATTGAGCCACGGTCTGAATGCTGCAGTGGTTCAGAATGGTACAGCACGTGCAGCCACGAATTGGCCAGCAATCCATGTGATGTTAGACTATGGCTATGGCAGAGAGTTTGCTACTCTTTATGCGCTCTGCCAATTGCGGTCCTACGTGCAGCTAACCGTATCAGCCAGGCTTGTTGCTCGGAGCCGAAGTAGATGTTTACAAAGCAACATGCCTTACGGAAAGCTGTCTGCGGCGTTTCGAGCGACAAGCTGTCTGACTCTTGCTCAGACAAGAATAGTACGAGCAACGAGCCTCGACTTTCTGACTTCCTTCTGGGCTTCCCATTGACCTCGTCGCGAAGGGACGTTCGGGTGGGCTGGGCTGAGGTCTCCGGACACTGTTTGACATGCACTGTTTCTACTTGGCCCAGGTATGCTTTCCAGCTTGTCTGTTGAGTGGCCTGAAGGACAGACAGAATCATGCCGCAGAGTTTAGCATGGCAGATGTGCCCTCACGAGTTTGTGGTTGTTCTCTGTGTGGGTGTGCACACAGGTGAGCTTGATGGTAGTTGCTTGCTGTGTTTGTTCGGTGACTGTTGCTGATTGCTCTCCGTCTCCCTCTCACACACTCTCGCTCGCTCGCTCGCTCTCTCTCTCTCTCTCCCTCTCTCTCTCTCTCTGCCTCTGTCTTTCGCTGTCTCTGTCTCGCTGTTGCCTGTGCAGTTTCATATTCGTGCTGCGCTTGTCGGCTTTGTGCATGTGGTAGTCCCTCTTTAAAACTAATTAATAACTAGTTCCTGCGGTGCTCCCGCGGCTCCCGCGGTCCTGATGAGATCACTGGGTTTTTCCCTTCTTAGGCTGAAGCCGTGAAGCCTGCTGTATCGGGCTGTTGCCCCAGACGGCACCGTGATGCAATGCCCAAGGTCCTGCGGATAACTGTTATGGATGGGTCGTGCTAACTTGTGCTAACTTGTCGCAGCCATGTCACGCAGGAGCATTCCAGTGTCTGAAGCCCAGACGACCGCTGTAAACAACGACCGCTATTGCAACTGCATGCTACCTGTAGCATGTCGGCACATCCTGGAAAGCATTTACGAGGGCTGCTTGTTCATGGATGTTTCCGGAGGCTGTTTGCCCCCAGCATTCGCGGTGCTTGTCCTGGGCACTGTCTGTTAAAGGGTCCGGGACCACCGCGACGGACTGGAAGGAGCACGGTGGTTTTCGGCAGCCTACATCCAATCAGCCAATATGTCTTGCGCAACATTAAAGAACGACGGTGTCCACCACGCTCCGCCGCCATCATGAAAGGAAAGGTGCTGTCTGTCGGTTCGACAACGGGAAGCCTCACAGTAGATGGTTAGTTTCTGTGCCTGTTGAACCGCGGGTCGAGTGGGGGGCCTTGCCCTTCGGTAGCTGGAACTTGTACATAACCCTCCTGTCATCATGAGCCGCCTTGACTGCAACCCCCCGGCCCCAGACGATCCGTGTTGCTCCAAGCTCAGTAAGAGAAGCGGCGCCGGCTAGGTCCAAGCTTAAAGAGTATACAGTATACACCAAAAAAGCCTTACGTATGAACTGGCGAACTGGCAGCTCTGACAGGAAGGGGTCGGAAGAACCGGTTGAGCAGTTCTTCCCGACGGTTGGACACTGTTCCCTCGAGGGTTCCGAGAATGATGGTAACGACATGTCGACAGTATAAAATCAACGCTTATAGTTGGATTCACGTGCCTGACGAGGATAGGAATGATGGGCTGTGCTTAGATTGCTGGAAGGGTGCGCTTTGGAAGGGACCTTCTCTGGCAAGCTGGCATTCGCCGCGTTTCGTGCAGACTTTACCCGTCCGTCGGTGTGCTGGATGGCAGCTTAGCCAGGACGCACAGCATCGTCCGAGTGCTTCACTCCGAGTTTCAAGCATCAGCTTTGGATTTCACATTTGCCCCTAAAAAAGAGATTGTGGATGCCTTACGACGAGAGAAAAAGCACCAGTCCCGGTCCACCGCTGTGGAACCTAGTCGCCTCTCGGATCCCAATGTAATGGTAAACGCTTCGCCGACGAGTGCCCAACTTGCAGGTTCAGAGTTCAGAGTGCACAGAACGACGAAGGGTTGGGGGGGNNNGGGGGGGGGGGTAGGGAGGGGATGGGAGGGGTTCGGGGCCAGTTGTTTCGGTTACCACCGCCAAGCCGACTTTTCTAGGGGCAAGGGGGGCGGGCGCGTGGGTGACCATTTACGGGGGGCCTGGGCTCCAACCCCTGACATCAAGCGGGCAAAGAGCTGGGTGAAGACGTTCCGAAACCAGTTGATTAGGGGTCATATGTTCGAGAAAATTGTACCAAAGAGACATCGAAGATAGTAGCAGCCTCAGCGCCTGTGCCTGTGTGGGCACGACTTGACAAGCACGCTGCGCAGGTGGCGAAGGAAGCCGAGCACATCAGGACAAAAATGGGATTAAGTTCGGATTAAGTGTTCAGGACAAAACATCGCAATCCCGGGGGACTCTACTTAGAGGGGAACCCGTCACGATGTAAGATACCGAATCGCACCGATTCCTGAATGTGAGCCTGAGATGTGGAGGAAGCGGCCACTGGAAGCGGTGATGAGATCGGTGGCAGAGGCCCGTGATATAGAAACTGATGTGGCCTATGAACAGATTCGCAATCACCCTCCCCCACTATGTTCGTGCTTGCACTGATCATTACAGGAAGCCAGCGGCGGAGAAGCAGACTGGGCTCTTCCAATACGATTTCCACCACAGGCCACGTAGCTTGAACCGTGAAGGAACGTGGTGTGTAAGCTGTGGAGACTTGCCCGGCGGAAGTTGGTGCGGTGCCGTACATTCAGTGTCAGAAGAATGTCAACGCCGCGAACGCCTGCTGTAGGAGCCTGGTGTCTACAGCAGACTCGCCGCCGAAGCGGGGATGGACGAGCCGAAGGACTTCGAAAGGCTTATACACCCTCGTCTCCATCGAGCTCTCCGCTGTTCGCAAACAATTGCTTTTGTGCATAGGTGCTGCCTGTTGTCAACTTGGTCCGTCTCATTGGCTTGAAAGCAGGAGCTTGAAGCCAGACACTATGCCCAGGTACTGGTGAAGGCCAATGCTGTGTCCATCAGTGGTCCGAATGCATCACCTAGACCTAGACGCTGCAGCGGCATCTCAAGAGCTTGAAGTTTTGGAGGCGGCACCACGCCGTGGAATACTCGGGGCGTGGTTGGCCGCTGCCTCGCATCCTCCCGCTGCAGCTGATGATGTTCGCGACAGCGCACGGCACTTGTCCGCCCAGGCACCGTGGACAAGCATGTTCCAGCAGGATGATGAGGTGACGGAACATCCAGTCATTCGTTTGTCTCCTAGTGTTTCGTCATGGTAGCCAGTGATAGCACGTACCTGACACAAAGCTGAATCCCTTCTTGGATCCTGGCGGAGACATGCCTCACAGCGCTCAGATCTTGCAATTGTGCCGCACCCGTGTGGCAGGAGGATACCGCATGCGAGGTCACCGAGGCAGAGGCGACACCCACCGGCCAAAGCCAAAGTGCAGCCGTATACTAACTGCGACTTAGTGCTACTTGTAATTCCACCTTAGGATCTAGACTCCTCCGGGAGGAAAGGTGGCTGTTTGGCACCTTGTGCACACTGCTGGGACACCAATGCAAGAATTCTCATGCCATCATGTCACCTCAGAAGGATCTTCGACCAAGCTCCGAGCAGCTTTGCCTCGCTGATGCCTTACGTCGTGATACTTCATGTGGAATCTGCCGCCTGTGGGTGTGGCTATGTCGCCGGGGTCACAAAAGTTCGAAGCCGAGTGGACATTTGCACAAACGACGAGCCCCTGACTTACAAGCCGGCCCAGGAACAGACTCCAGCCAAAGCCTCGGGCACTTGTTGTCCCTGCTTGTTTGGCGCACATTCGATTTTGCCTGGCCTTGCTACTTGCCGTGCCGTCACATGTCACAGGTGAACAAGGATTGCACAGCTGTACAGGTGGGGCTTTGGCTCGCCACCCGAGCATCTTGCAATCAGCTCCATGTCCTTTGCTGCATCCCACTCGAATCTATGCAAAGGGGTTTGGTACGGGGCGAACGGCCCACTGAGCGTGCATGGCATGGCTGCCAAAGCTGCGGCTTCTGCGCTGCGCGCAGCCGCTGAGAGTGGGGATGTCGCGACCTTGCAGCAGCGGCTTTCCGAGGCAGAGCCGAGGGTGTAACTCAAGTTGACTCATGCTCATTGCGGGAACTTCAGGCTGAGGCTGCGGGCATTTGCGAGAAGATCATCAATTCCCAGGCCCGGCCAGGCCTCAGCGCGAAAGAGTCGGAAGTGATGCCTTGCAAGGATCCAGACACGGATCTCGGAGCTTTGTCCCTGTCCGCCCAGCACGGTGCTGCCGACTGCGTGGCAGTGCTGCTGGCAGCACGCCCAGGGCTAAGGTCGGAGAAGAGCCGGTGTCGCAGTATGTCGCAGGGACATAGAGCAGCTGCGGGATGCAGCTGGGTGAAGTCTACCATCATACCCTCGCCACGAAGATTTCACCTGTCGCGAATGAGGTGCTGACGTGAACGCTGACTCCGAGGACACTTGTGCAGTTCGGGTTTCAGAATCCCGGCTCCGTCCTCGCAACAGAGACACAGTGCAAGGGGAAGAAGTACTTTCAGGACGCGGGTGGGCGCACAGCGTTGCATTTCGCAGCCTATGATGGGCACGTGGAGGCATACACGAGGAATTTGCTGATGGAACATGTACGGAACTGAAGGTTTGGTTGGAAACTGAGGTGGTCCGACTTCTAGTCGCAGCCCGAGCAAACACGAATGCGCGCTGCTCAACGGGAGGCTAGGAAGGATCAAAGCACTAGTTGAAGTGGCTTGTCGGAAATATTACATGTGGTGTCACAGTTTCGCGTTTCGTTAGGCAGCAGGTTTGCTTTAGTCGCTATCGGTCGGTTTCGTTTGAACGTTGTCTGAGCACCGAGCCAGCAGCTGCGCTCTGTAGCTACTCTGCTCTATCGTCTGGCCGTAGGCATTGCAAGAGTCCTATCTGTCCTACATCTGATCTGAAATCAATATGCTGCCCTGAGAAACCGCGGAGCAAATCGCGGAGCAGAGGCCTGCCGATGCTGGTCATTTCTTTGGCGGGACTATTGTGACGCTTCATTTAGCAAAAGCTATCAGTAACCTCCAGTCTTGGCCACCGGATCAAGATGCGTGCGCGAGCAGTGAGCTTCTGTTGCTGAGACTCCAGGGCCAAAGAGTGGAGAATCGGCGGTGGAGATGGCGAGGAGGCGCAAACTAGATGTTGCAGGCACTTGGACTTCGGTCTTGGTCACAGTCTCCCTCGCATGCGCTCCTTGCTTTTGTTACCACATGTTACTGCTGATGCAGGATGTGGCAGCTCTGAACGAGGTTCTCGAAATCCTTCGTGCGTGATCTACGGGACGGACGGTTTCAAGGGCAAGACCTAGGACCTAGCCGAAATATGCCGAAATCGGCTTGGCTGACCGCGTTCGAAAGCCGTTGCTCGTCGTTCTTCTTGCTCTGGCCTCGCTGCTCAAAGTGCCGCGCCGCCCCCGGCCCATGGCCCATGCAACAACACATGGCCTCTTGACTCAAACACTGGAAGACGCCCTCCAATTTGGGAGGGCTGCGGCAGATGGAAAAAGGACTTACCTGGCAGTGCACAAACCATGGCTGACCTTCTGAATTTTCTGAACCACAACAAAAGTTGTGTCTCCCAGTCGCCGCTTTCCAGGCCAAGCGTCGCAAGCGCGCATGGTTCGGGTGGTGAGCTGGCGTAATACAACCCTCCAGAATGGAAGGCATAGGTCGTATTCTCGCAGAGCGCGAGGTGACAAGGCTTGTCTTTCCAAAAGCGCTGTGCCTCCCCAACGCTTGGTGTCTGTAGGAGCCTGCAGATTGCCCTACTACTCCGCCGTAGGCCTTTGACTTTAATTCGATTACCTCACATCGCTACATGCGGCATCAGTCGGTGGGCTGCATCCCATGCAAGTTCTTGCACCATCAGTCCATATGTGCCCTGTCATGAGAGTCTGGGTCATGTATACTTGGGAAATTCTGTGCCCAACGGTTGCTGCGCGTTGCGTGTCTGGGCAATTCATTGCTGGACGTCACGGGGTGCCCGAGAGCAAAATCAGTTGAAGCTGGCGAATGCCGAGGCTGCCGAGGCATAATTATGAGAACGACAGCCATGGCGGCCGTAGTGAAAGTCATGTACCGTGATCTATTCTTGCTGTAGCGCTGTAGCTGTAAGAAGAGCCAGCTGCTCTGGAACATTGTGGACTCCAAGATGATGGTAACAACCAGGAGGAATGAGGCGAATGCAAAGCAGTGGAGATCGACGCGCCAGCTGCCTGTGCTCCAAAGACGCCATGCATGATTTAGCATATCCCAGCTTTCAGCCTCAGAAAAAGGCTGTGCAGAAACTGGATGGAGACGCTTGCATCAGCCTTGCACCACAGCATGGTCGGTTCGGCTCAGCCGAATAGCGAAGACTGCAAGTGCATCAGAGTCGCAGATGATGCGAGGGTGTGCTGCCATGTAATCCGCGAGGATGGCCACTTTACAAAGGACCTGACGTAGTGATTGCAGTAACTAGATTGCAACCTGCTGCTGCAGCCTGGCAGCACTCTTTCTGTCTGCAAACACAGCCTGAGCAAGCTTGTCAAAGCTCGGTTCCAGGCGCTTCCGGTTGCCCCCCCTCACTTGGCTCGAGTGGCACCTTTCGAGACCGGCCAGTTGCATGGGCATGTGTGCCAGGAGCTTGATGTCTGGAAGCTGCTCAGAGCCGCGCACACCTCAGAATTCGAGTCAAAGTCAAGCAGGCATGACGAATCTTTGTTGAGTGGGTAGTTAGGAGGTGAAATACCATAGTTGTGGACATTCAAATGATACACGGACTCGGGCTAGGCTCAGCGCAGTGTTATGTTATCGAAAAACCTGCAATACCTCGGCCAGCAATTGGCTCCTCCACAACTTGGGTGTTCCTGTCCCTGCAGCAGTGCCGCATCTGTCCGTGCAGGGTGGACATGGCAAACAGCGTGGCTTTCGTGGCGCCTGCCCTCCAAGAAGCGGGAGTGGCAAGGCAGATCCACACTGCCCCGGTCTCTCCGAGCCCCAAAGCTTCCAGCACTGGCTATGCTGGCCCCGCCGTGGCCTCGGTGGCTGTGGCTCTGGCTGCATGCACCGTCGGCCGCCAGCGCCGTCGCACATCGGCACGACAGCAGGTGGCGATGCGTGCCTCAACCCTGGACCAGCTGAAGCAGGTGGGCGGCCGGGAGGGCAGC
>BGNK01007558.1:3687-16448 GCA_003297005.1 Symbiodinium sp. clade A Y106
TCTTCTTCTTCTTCGCAGGCCGCCTCGACCTCGGCCTCTTCCTCAGCTTCCTCGGCCACGTCCTCTGCCAGCTCGACTGCTGCCTGTGGCTTCTTCTGCTTCTTCTTGGCAGGACCCTTATCTGCACCACCCCTGGCTCGTTTGAGTCTGCTTTTGGGCTGATCTTTGTTTGTTTCCAAGAACAGGTTCGGAACCTGGCTCTGGAACTCTGGCTCCCCAGGGAACTTCACCAGACACATGCCTTCAGGACCGGGAAGCAGCTCGCCGCGAACGGTTTCCCCTCCTGCAAGCAGCTTCACATAACACCCTTGCGCAGCATCGAAGTAGGGATGCTGCTCCGGAATGCTCCTTGCCGCAGCTGCTGCAGCCTCTTCCTCAGAGCTGGGATTCTAGCACGGGGGAACCGAGAGACGACTTAGTTGGAGCTCTAGCTCTTCGTCATCCACTGATATTGCAGCTCGAGGACATCTGGACCCAGCTCCTGTGCTATCGGCCGGATTCGGCGCCGGCTTTGGCAATCCATACAAAGCAAATATGTCTGCCGATGAGCCACTCTGCTTCCCTTTGACACGCAGAGTCGGTGATTCAACAAACAAAAGCTTCTTCGGCTTAGCAGGACTCGGACTNAATATGTCTGCCGATGAGCCACTCTGCTTCCCTTTGACACGCAGAGTCGGTGATTCAACAAACAAAAGCTTCTTCGGCTTAGCAGGACTCGGACTGATCGCCAACGACGATGCCGAGCCGCGTGGAGACGAAGTGTTGCTCGCAGGGCTTGCTTTGGGCCCCTGCAGCTCTTTGATTCTCTGGACGATACGAAAAGTCGCTGGGTCCAACCTTTTCCCGCTCGTCGTGCTCTGAAGCTTGGATCTGCAATGTTTGAAACAGCCATGCAATGCTCGAGCACATGCTGTGGCATCCTTATTCGAGATCTTTGTATGCGATGCATCGAGTGTTGCAGAACGCAACACTCCCTCTGTCGGTCGCAGTGTCTGGTCAAGTATATCCAAGAGGAGCTGCTCATACTTCTTAATGACTACATCTTCATCCTCCCCCTTTCTAGAGTGTAGGTTCTGATCCTCCTTGATGTGCAACCGAAAGCACTTCTTCAAGTCCTTGACACTTGCCGTGTTCTTAACACGACTGCAGCCAGCATTCGACGAAGATGCCGCCGTGCGATTGCATCTGCTGATAGCTGTATCAGATATACACTTGCAAATTCGAATGCACTCGCACTAGAAAAAAAACGGACCTGCAAGTTCAAAGCTGCAGTGCATTCTTCTGACAACATGCNTCCTGCAGCAACATGGGCATGTTGAATCCTAGGCTTCGATCGATCCTGGGTCGAGCCATGCATGCCGGCCATGCATGCACGCTCTCGCTCCAACAATGCATGCATCGATTGCAAAAAAAACGTTGACAAGCATGCAAGTACTGATCCTGATCATCTACATAGAGCTTTATACATCCAAGCATACAGACACATAAACAAACATATCGACATAAAAAATCAGCCACAAAAATCCATCCTGATCGTGTATATAGCATAAAATCAAAATCCATAAAACACAGACAGGAGCATATAGATGCATTCCTCGTGTTTACATGATATATCTGCATCGAGAGAATCTAGAGGTTATTAAGCATTAATTTATAAACGCTAAACGTGCTTAAAAAAATGATTAATTAGTGGCCATGTTTAAATTGCATGATGTATTTTTTAAATCAATATTGCTTACTTAAGCATGTACATGCTTATTTAAACACATGTTCATGCTTAAGTGTGTGCATTTAAGCATCTTTAAATGGTATTGCATGCATGAATTAAGCATTCTCTTAGAATAGCATCATTGGATGTTCTGGGAAAATAAAGTATGGGGGCACTTATGGGAACCTTTTTCAAAAACGCAAAATAATGTCACTACAGCCGTGCCGCATGGTCACCACGGGAGTCACTACAATGTCACTACAACGTCACTACAAAGCAGCCGAAACGACCTTTTCGACCAAGGTCGGAATTCCGACTTTGCTTTTAAGTTCCACACTTCGGCTGATTTTCGTGAAATGCAGTCGTAAACGACCTCGAGATCGTGTCGAAGTTTCACGTTGATGTCTCGGAGTTTCATGCGGAGCTATGTCTTTGGGCTAATTTTTATCGCGAAATGCAGTTGTAAACGAGCTCAAGGTCGTATTGGAGTTTCATACGGAGGTCTTGAAGTAATTTTCGTTGCAAAATGCAGTCGTAAACGCTCAGGTCGTATCGGAGTTTCATACGGAGCTATGTCTTCGAGCTAATTTTCGTCGCGAAATGCAGTCGTAAACGAGCTCAAGGTCGCATCGGAGTTTCATACGGAGCTATGTCTTCTAGCTAATTTTCGTCGCGAAATGCAGTCGTAAACGAGCTCAAGGTCAAATCAGAGTTTCATACAGAGCTATGTCTTTGAGATAATTTTCGTCGCGAAATGCAGTCGTATACGAGCTCAAGGTCGAATCAGAGTTTCATACAGAGCTATGTCTTTGAGCTAATTTTCGTCGCGAAATGCTGTAAACGAGCTCAAGGTCGTATCGGAGTTTCATACGGAGGCACGTTCAGCTAATTTTCGTTGCGAAATGCATCGCAAAACCGCTTTTTCATCATTGAACCAATTCAATAATGATTCAACATGATTCAATAATGCTTCAATAATGAAGTCTTTGCTATTGATGTCTGAAAACTCGACAAAGACTCCACAAAGACTGCAATCTTCACCACAAAAGATTCTACAAAGACTGAGTCTCTGTCCGAGTCTTTACATAGTCACTACGCGGTCACTACAGTCACTACGCGGTCACTACGCGGTCACTACGCGGTCACTACGCAGTCACTACGCGGTCACTATGCGGTCACTACGCGGTCACTGCGGTCACTGCGCGATACTGCAAAATTGTTAGAGCGACGGAACGGGAAAGCCGAGTTCCATTAGTCCGCGACGTGAGATTCATGAGCATGTTTGTATGCTTGAGGTGTATGTGCGGCAAGAGCCCANAGACTCACAGGATGCACGACTGAAGGTCTGCATCATCTGTCCAAACGTTTGCAGCATTTCAAGCTGGATCCCGAAGAGGTTCCAAGTGAAATGCTTTCGGAAGCCGAATCAAGGCTGCTGTGGCCACGTAACCGTGCCATGTCTTACGCGCATGCTCTACTTTTCGATGTATGATGCGTTGACTGGGAGCAGAAGATGTTGCATTGCACTGTACGCGGTCACTATGCGGTCACTACGCGGTCACTGCGGTCTGCGCGATACTGCAAAATTGTTAGAGCGACGGAACGGGAAAGCCGAGTTCCATTAGTCCGCGACGTGAGATTCATGAGCATGTTTGTATGCTTGAGGTGTATGTGCGGCAAGAGCCCANCTGCGCGATACTGCAAAATTGTTAGAGCGACGGAACGGGAAAGCCGAGTTCCATTAGTCCGCGACGTGAGATTCATGAGCATGTTTGTATGCTTGAGGTGTATGTGCGGCAAGAGCCCACATGTTTCCGCGATGCTTTTCAAGCATGTGATGTTCGTTTTCATCTTCAATCCAGACTCGACCTTCCATGAAATTACCTAAAGTGATAGCATGGTTTGCGTCCTATCATGTTCAGGATGTCTCGATGCAACGCCTGTTTCATTTGAGAAGCTCTCGAAATGCCAAAGATGCCATCATGCCCAAAGAAGCCGAGAGTGCTGTATTTTTCATAAGCATGCGGACCGATGGCTCGAGTGCGACCGCGATGCTTCCAGCACGTTGACCATTTGTCGAGCAGTGCGACCAGGTTATGTTCGGATGCTCGGTTCATGACGGCCTCGCATGCAAAGTCCGTTGTCTTCTTGCGAGACATTTTTTTTAAGATGTAGCATCAGTCCGAGTCGCCGCCCCGGTTTCGCTACACCAGCTTGTCGACCCGCTTTTGCAGTTTCTTGACCACGCCCCACAGCACCACCGAGAGCTTCTGATAATCGAGGGCCATCAGCTCGTCCCGTCCAAATTCTTTCGTCTTGCACATCGTCGCCCCAAGCTTGCCGCTGGCCTGTACGTCCTGGGCCACGAAGCCGATCTGCCCCCTGCCGCCGTCGGTGCGGTCGGAGATTTGCGGCTCCACTTTGTCGAAGGTCTCTTGCAGCTCCTCTTCCGGGATGGCCCGGACGTTTTCCTTCAGGGCCCGATCGCTCAAATTGACGAAGCCGTAGCCGAAGATCACCTCCCCGTCGTTGCTGCCCCCGATGTTGGGCTCGATGGCCAGATTCGCCAGGCCGCTGGTGTTGTTGAAACTGATGAACTGCTGGAAGCTGTTTATTTGCACTCCGCCGCCCGACAGCACCACCAGCTCGGCCATGCCGTTCTAGCAGCGAGGCGGCCCCCGTCGGAGAGGCGTTGCGGATCACCATCCCCACGGTCTCGCCCGGCGCGCCCTGGCGATCTGCTCCAGCAGCGGCGAGAGCACCTGCACTCTGCTACTGCCGCCGGACAGCGTCAGAAACGGCAGGCTGGCCTCCGGTGCCGTTGGTGCCCCATGAATTGAGCACCGACTCCGCCGGATCGCAGCGCAACAGCGGGGCCTCCACTCGCAGGTTGCTCACCACCTCCAGGTTGGCTGGACGCTGCTGCTGCTGTTGAAGGTGCCCGTTGCGGCAAGCACCCACGAGGAGCTGGGCGAAGTCCGCCGTCGTGGCGTTTGGCGTCTTCGCCGCGTTGACGGTGATGTCCTGGTTGAGCGTGATGCCGGCCGCGGTGAAGTTGGCCAGCAGCGCGCCGTCCTCGGCGCTGATGGAGGTGCTGGCGTTCCGGATTTGGAGGTCTGCTGCCGCGCTTTGCAGCAGCGGCGTCACCACGAAGCTCGTGGCCGTGAGGCTGTTGACCGTGATGTCGGCCGTGGGGGCGACCCCGCCGCTGTTCTCCAGGGTCGTGACGCGGCTGTCTATGGGCGTCACCGACGAGGGGGCTGTCCGACCAGCAGTCGCAGGAGATCTGGAGCGTGCTGCCGTTGCCCAGGATGGGCTGGGCCGAGAGGGGGGTTTGGCGCAGGAGGTTCCGGATGATCCTCCCATAATTGGGTTTGGACTAAGTTGAAGATGCCACCTCCCTCGGCGCCGGGAGCGGTGACAAAGTACCTGCATGGCGTCGAGGGGCTCGAGGTGGTTGGTCCGCAGGAAGCGCCCGTCCGCTTCCGCCTTGNTTGGACTAAGTTGAAGATGCCACCTCCCTCGGCGCCGGGAGCGGTGACAAAGTACCTGCATGGCGTCGAGGGGCTCGAGGTGGTTGGTCCGCAGGAAGCGCCCGTCCGCTTCCGCCTTGGTCCAGGAATCGCAGCGGAACCGCAGCGTGGACTGGTTCCCCAGAATCGCGTCGCCGACCAGCGGCGCCTCGAAAAGCCGGTTCCTTATACTTATGATTCAAGATCTGTCCGCTGAGCCCGCACGAAGTAGCGGGCGTCGCCGGCCGTCTGGTCCAGGAAGCCGGAGCCGGCGAGGGCATCATCGATTTCGGTTTGGGTGCGCCCGCTGGTCCAGTACTGCCGTGAGCTGCGAGTCCAGCTCCGCTCGTTGGCCACGTATGCCTGCGTCCCGGCCTGGTCGTAGTAGCCGCCACGTTGCTCAAGGCATCGGCGATCTCCTGATGTAGAAATTCAGTAAGCTGTGATGATCTTGTTGTCGACTTGGCTGTTGTCGTCGTAGGTACTGAGGGCCGAGGAGATGGCCGAGCTCACTTGGCTGCTGATCTGGTAGTTGGCCAATTGGATACTTCGCTTTGGTCCCAGTAGAGCACCAGCTCTCCGGCGATGAGCGCCAGCACCTGGGCCTCCGTCCGGTACTGGGACAGATGAGGTCCCGCAGCACNTTGGACTAAGTTGAAGATGCCACCTCCCTCGGCGCCGGGAGCGGTGACAAAGTACCTGCATGGCGTCGAGGGGCTCGAGGTGGTTGGTCCGCAGGAAGCGCCCGTCCGCTTCCGCCTTGTTGGTCCAGGAGTCGCAGCGGAACCGCAGCGTGGACTGGTTCCCCAGAATCGCGTCGCCGACCAGCGCCGCTTCGAAAAGCCGGTTCCTTATACTTATGATTCAAGATCTGTCCGCTGAGCCAGCACGAAGTAGCGGGGGCGTCGCCGGCCGTCTGGTCCAGGAAGCCGGAGCCGGCGAGGGCATCATCGATTTCGGTTTGGGTGCGCCCGCTGGTCCAGTAGTGCCGTGAGCTGCGAGTCCAGCTCCGCTCGTTGGCCACGTATGCCTGCGTCCCGGCCTGGTCGTAGTAGCCGCCACGTTGCTCAAGGCATCGGCGATCTCCTGATCTGTTTCGGCCCGCATGTAGAAATCCAGTAAGCTGTGATGATCTTGTTGTCGACTTGGCTGCTGTCGTCGTAGCTACTGAGGGCCGAGGAGATGGCCGAGCTCACTTGGCTGCTGGTCTGGTAGTTGGCCAATTGGATACTTCGCTTTGGTCCCAGTAGAGCACCAGCTCTCCGGCGATGAGCGCCAGCACCTGGGCCTCCGTCCGGTACTGGGACAGATGAGGTCCCGCAGCACNTCTGGTAGTTGGCCAATTGGATACTTCGCTTTGGTCCCAGTAGAGCACCAGCTCTCCGGCGATGAGCGCCAGCACCTGGGCCTCCGTCCGGTACTGGGACAGATGAGGTCCCGCAGCACGTTGGTCCTCCGGAGACCACGGTCGGCGTCGGCGATCGCTTGATTCATTGCAGCGGCGTCGCTGTAGTTCAGGAGCTGGGTGTCCGTGTAGGCGTTGACGAGGTTGGCCGTGACCTCCGCCTCCGTGAAGTAATTGCCGAGGGCCGCCCTGATGGCGTCGTTGATCTCTGGGTCGTGTAGTACCCGCCGAGCGTGGCGAGGACCCAGCTCTCGCAGCAGCAGGGCGTCCGTCTCCGCCTTGCTGTAGGTGTCGCTGCTCAGGGACAGCGTGAAGTTGTCGTTCTGGAGCGAGAGGCTCAGGGCCGAGGCGTGCAGGTTGCGAAGGTGTTGGTGCCCAACAGGAGGTCCCAGATGATCTGCCCGAGCCAGGCCTGGGCGTTGATCAGGTTGCTGGCGCCTCCGGTGCTGAGGGCCGCGAGCTGCGCCAGGTGGCGTGGATGGTGCTCTGGCGAAGGGCTCTGCTGGACGAAGGGCAGCAGGGCGGTGGCGATGAGCTGGCTCACGGCCGTGAGGTCGCTCGTGGAGGCCATGGGCAGTAGCGCCGTGGCGAGTCTTTTGAAAATTTGTGAAGCTCCACTTGTCAGGAAATCGAGCCTATCAGGTGCGCGAAGGGCGTCGAACCTCTTCGTGTTCAGAACGTTGTGGCCAGTCTCTAGCGAGGCTGTGCACTGCGGGTGAAGAAAGTGGCTTGAACTCAACTGCTTCGGCCTCCGATACCATCACCCTGCACTCCACTGACAGCATTGCAGCGGGATTGGCATACCGGCTGAAAACACGATGCAAGTGTGCTGTACACCACTTGGTACTTGAGGCTTGGGATTTTCACAAGGCCTTTAAAAACCTCCCTCTGTCCACAGAGGCCCTGAGGNCGGCTGAAAACACGATGCAAGTGTGCTGTACACCACTTGGTACTTGAGGCTTGGGATTTTCACAAGGCCTTTAAAAACCTCCCTCTGTCCACAGAGGCCCTGAGGCACTGCCGCGTTGCTCCGCTCCGCGCCGCTCCGTGTCACTCTGTACATGCTGCCAGCTCTGCATCGCGCCGCCTCGCTGCTTCGCTGCTGCCGCGCCGATTCGCTACTGCCACTCCACAGCCCGTCCCCTTTGCGGATGCGCTTGAACCAATCGCTGTTGGGCTTGGAGCATTCCAAAACATGCTCGGCATCATGTACTGAATGTACTGTGGGTACATGTTTCTTGCAACATCGTTGCTTTCTGTGTATTGCCCCCTGCTGCACCGCCCCCTCCGTCAGTACGGTGCAGCCCGCCTGGACTCTGACATCATGGGGGAGCTCAAGGAGTCAAGAGCGTATCACCATCATGATTCGCATGATGGTCTGTGTCGTCACTGTCACCGTCGTCGTCAGCATCGTCATTCACACCAGCAGGATGCAAGAACTCTCTGCTGGTTGTCCCCAATGAAGACCGGCTTCGCAAAGCAACTCAAGCGCGCTTTCCTTCTCCACTCTCCAATTGTCTCGTCGTACGCCGTTGCATTGGTGAAANAGGATGCAAGAACTCTCTGCTGGTTGTCCCCAATGAAGACCGGCTTCGCAAAGCAACTCAAGCGCGCTTTCCTTCTCCACTCTCCAATTGTCTCGTCGTACGCCGTTGCATTGGTGAAACAGCTATTGATCGGCGCTGGCATCCGTTGCAGGCCCTGTGGCTTTCACCACCTTTCTCGTGGAACGCACTGTCTTTCTGTATTTGCATCTTCTAAGTTGTTCTGTCTCTCTCCTCTCCTCTCCTCTCCTCTCCTCTCGCCTCTCTCGCCTCTCTCTCTCTCTCTGTCTCTCTGTCTCTCTCTCTCTCTCTGTCTCTCTGTCTCTCTGTCTCTCTGTCTCTCTCTCTCTCTCTGTCTCTCTGTCTCTCTGTCTCTCTGTCTCTCTGTCTCTCTGTCTCTCTGTCTCTCTGTCTCTCTGTCTCTGTCTCTTTCTCTCTCTCTGTCTCGGGAGTCCCAGTCACGGATGGTGGAGAGCAAAGCGCCGTTGTGCTTCGTTAGTTTTGGATGGCTATCGGTTTGATGTTCTTGCAGAGTGGAACATGTTGTGCATGTTGAAGCTGATGCTCCACGTGCAGCATCGAATTTGGTTGCTGGGCGCCTTTGTGCTTTTGAGCAAAAAACACATGCAACCGACAAGCTTCGTTTTCCTCGCGTTAGACTTGGCTCGATCTGTTTAAATCGCTCAGAACCAAGATTGTGTTTGTTCTTCTTTCAGTTCGGCGTGTCGGAGCATCCTATGTTTCTATGNACATTTTGCATTATAGTTTGTGATGGCGTGTCGAAGCATTTTGGGCCAACGTCGGTTCCAACATACCGGTCCTCGAGTCCAAAACTTGCATAGAGGCTTCTATTGTATCTGAGATTCAGGTGAGTCGGAGCTTTGATAGTTGTTGACCCATCGGCACCAATAGTAGTAGCGCAGAGCTCCAGCCGCTACAACACCGTAGTTCTCGGCAACATGCAGTTGCAAAGGCATCTGAGCAATGGNATCGGCACCAATAGTAGTAGCGCAGAGCTCCAGCCGCTACAACACCGTAGTTCTCGGCAACATGCAGTTGCAAAGGCATCTGAGCAATGGGTTACAGAGTTCAAAAGCAATCAGCCCGGTTTAGACTTGGCACATGGCCGAAGAGCGCCCTGAGAAGCGTCAACGTCTGACCCCCAACGACTGGGAGTCAAAAGTCCTTGGTTCTGGCGAGTACAAGGAAAATCTTCCGGACAACAACGTGCCATTGAGGTCTTGGACCTGTTCCATGTGAATGCGGCTGTTATTCTCAAATTGCTCGACTATCGGCGCACCAGAGAAAACATTGATGACTATGACCAGTTCAAAGATCGATCGCCAACAGGAGCACTTGACACTGCACAATACATCTTCAGACTAGCTGTTGCAACTGGTGAGAAATCTGTTTTTGTCCATCTCGACGAGATCGGCGACCTTCAAGACAATGTCAGGGAATTGCGGCAGGCTGTGCGGCAAGTTTGGGAGCTTATGCTGCAGCACCAAGGTGACATGCCGCGCATCTACTTCTATTTGAGCGGCAAGTTTGTCCCACTTAGTGCAATTGGTGGACCTGGTTCTCCCATTGGAACGAAATGGATTATCTTGGACTTGCTAGAGGAGCTGACGCCAGTGCTTAGGTGATTTGTACATGTTCAGAGCCGTCTCAATCGTAAAGTTCTTCTTGATGGGTTTTTGATAGCAACATCAATCCCCCACTTTTTGGCTTTTCGGAGAAGTTATAACCTTGCGCCGAATGCGCGCTTGTAGGGAGAAGGCACCATGGAGGAAGAGCGATGACGCAGAGAAGGCCATCCTGAAGGACCAGCAGGCAGTAGTGAGGTGTTTCTGGCTAAGAAGGATGAGGCTGCGTGGCAGCAGACATGGCTGTATCTAATCTTGTTGGCACAGCTTCGCGCCCCCTGCCAGCATGAGACGATCTTACCAGTGGGCTCTGCCGAGCACTCTCTGGACCTCTTGCTGGGCAGGCTGAACGTCTATATCAGCAAACCAGAGCAACCGATCGAGGGCATGTCAGATGCCTTCTACATCTCTCACATGAAGATGGTTGACCGGTTTGTGCGAAAGCGATACGCTTCAGATTGTCGTGTTCAGCTGTTTCTGGGTGATGAGGGTGCAAGAGCCAAAGCAGAGGACCTTTTGGAGAACATGGTTGCACAACGTATTGTTGTGCAAGCTTGCCTGCACCCACAAGGGTCCCATCCCAGCTGGGACGACTTGATGAAGCCACTGCTGCAAGGAAGCAAAGCTGAGCAACTTGAGGCAAAACTTGATCAAGGATGTCCACTCTGCAGCTTTCCGAAGGTCACCGCCAGCGCACAGAAGCTGACAAAGGGCGCCTCCTCTCTCCCCCGCAACTACGTCACGAGGACCTTGCAGCGGCCATGCTGACTTTGGATAGCGGACGGCTCTACAGACCCGGACCTAAGTCCAGCAGTGCCGACCTGTTCATCAAACACCCCACGCTTATAGTAGAGGTCCAAGACAAAAGCGGAGTGTCGACTGGAGTCTCATTCGCTGATGTTTGCCAGGAAGTGACAAAGTGCATTCAGGAGGGACCGGGGCTATGGGTGCTTGTTGCACTCAAGCTGAATCAGTTGCTCAGCCGCTGTGTTGGAGAGGCAACGCCCTTGGTGCTTGAAAGCAGCACTTATCAACAGGAAAAGCTCGCGGATGTAGGGTCCGGTGGGCTGTTGTACCGTTCCAAAAGCAAAGGGAGATGGCAAAAGCGGATTCAGAATGGAGAATGGCACGACGTCGAAGCAAAGACACATCCCAAAGGCATAGGAGAAGAGCT
The DNA here is from genome assembly GCA_003297005.1 of Symbiodinium sp. clade A Y106. Classification (NCBI taxonomy): domain Eukaryota; class Dinophyceae; order Suessiales; family Symbiodiniaceae; genus Symbiodinium; species Symbiodinium sp. clade A. The sequence continues at coordinate 14,677 of BGNK01007558.1, forward strand.
TGAAGTGCGACCGGAGTTGCAAGTGGTGATCCCGCATCCGAGCCATGTTAAGGAGTTCCTCGGCGATTCTGACTTTGAGATGGTGAAGAAATTGGCCCAGAAGACGCNTGCGACCGGAGTTGCAAGTGGTGATCCCGCATCCGAGCCATGTTAAGGAGTTCCTCGGCGATTCTGACTTTGAGATGGTGAAGAAATTGGCCCAGAAGACGCGTGACAGAACGGTCGACGACATACCCTTCTTGAGCCGCTTCTACAACTTCCAGAAGCCGCATGCGCAACCGTGCACTCTTCTCTCTAAAGACCACCTCGTCAAACATAGTCATTCAGAGTTAATGTGTGAGGTACTCGCTGGTTAGTTCCAAGATGACAGCTTGTGATGTTTTGGTAAATTACTTGAGTGCGCACACAAACACACCCGAAACTGAGGCCTGCATGTTCAGGAGAGCATTCGTGCATGTTGCATTCTGTCGAGGTGAGAACGGAAATGAGCACCTCGGAGTTGCTGTTGTCCTTATGACTACACCATGGACCTCGACAAGATGGCTTTCCTTGGCTTTTTGCACGACCACCTCGGCAAGAATCTGCTGGTGGTGACAAGACGGGGGCGCTTAGAAGATAAAAGGCTTCTTTGCGCGGGGCCTGACGGCGGACGGCGGGATGGGCCAGAGGCGCTCGTGATGTAGGCCTCGTCGTGTAGGATCGCGCAACACTACGTGCTGACTGTAGGGAATACAGGGCTTCTTTCATGATGCCGACTTGGCCAACAAGGCACGTTCTTCTTTGCTGCCTTCCGTGTTCGCTTCAGTTCTGTTTTCCAGTTGGTTCGGGCTTCTGTTCGGGGTTCCGGTGTCGATTTCGCTTCCGTTAAGCCTTCCGTGTCCCCAGAGAGTGTTTTCCACTTCATTGCAGGTTCGTAGACAATGCTGACGCTGCAGTGAATTGTGTGTTTTGCTNAGCCTTCCGTGTCCCCAGAGAGTGTTTTCCACTTCATTGCAGGTTCGTAGACAATGCTGACGCTGCAGTGAATTGTGTGTTTTGCTAGCACACCAGGTTCTGAAACCGACGCACGAACGTGAAACGGAATCGGCAACGGAACCGCAGCTTCATCCAGACACGTTCGATGCAAATTGAAACCCAGCAGCATGGCTTTCATACATGTTCATTTTCTATACTTGAAGCCTTGCTATGGAGTGGCAGCCTCGGCGATTGGCAGCACATCCATCACAACCTGGGATGCAGTATTCTGGTCCACCCTACTGGGCACCTGCTATGCAGTATGTGCAGCCTTGGCATCCTGCGCCCAGCAAGCCGACGTCGGGATACCGCAGCACATCCAAGACCAGTAGTGTTGCAAAGGCTTGGTGTCACAGGCATCAACCCCCAAGGCCAAGGATCCAAGTCGCAGGTAAAAGCCTGGCAAAGGCATNACATCCAAGACCAGTAGTGTTGCAAAGGCTTGGTGTCACAGGCATCAACCCCCAAGGCCAAGGATCCAAGTCGCAGGTAAAAGCCTGGCAAAGGCATTTTATTTTTTCACCCACCTTTTCCTCGCCTGTCATGTACAGCATGCAGACACAGCCCTGTTCAGCAGCAAGATGGAACAGCCGTCACACCAGCCCTCTCCTTCCTAGGAGATGTTCTACTATATACTCATATAGAAACAACCTTGCCGCAGCAGATTGCTTGGACTGGGCCACAGACCAACCCTGTCGATCGTGATTGGACCTGGCAGATAAACGGGCTTGAACTATAGTGGTTGTTCCACACATCAT
>BGNK01007559.1:1212-16597 GCA_003297005.1 Symbiodinium sp. clade A Y106
CCCACCGAGCCCAAACACCCGTATAATCCTAGAAATCTACACCCTTAAAGCCCGAAGCCCCAAACCCATTGTCCCGGAACCTGAAGCCCCCCCTAATCCCCAAAGACATCTAGACCCCTGCACCCCAGACCCAACAACCACCTTCCCCAAAGCGCCGGAGACCCAAAGCCCCAACCCTAAGCAGAAGGCCGTCCAAATTCCGAAACCCCTAGATAAACCCCACAATCCCGCAAACACCAAACTTCAAACCTCCAAACCGGCCGAACCCCACAACCCCTCACCACCACCGGAGCCAAAGGCCTTTTATTCTAGAAGCACGATGCCCCGATCCCAAACACCAAACCCAGTACCACGGAACGACCCCTTACCGCAGAAACCCTGAACCCCTAAACCGAAACCCAAAGCCCAAAACCCATTGCATGAATCCCAGCCATACCTACCTCGCCTGTACCTAGGGAGCTAACTACACATACCTAGCAACCTATCTGCCTACCCTACCCAAATCCATCTAGAAACCTCGGGGTATCACTATCGAANTGAATCCCAGCCATACCTACCTCGCCTGTACCTAGGGAGCTAACTACACATACCTAGCAACCTATCTGCCTACCCTACCCAAATCCATCTAGAAACCTCGGGGTATCACTATCGAAACGCGTCTAGATTTCAAGAAAATCGTTCAACACAGGTCGGTCTTCAACACAGTTCCCTATATCGCACAAGTGTTTTATCGAAACAACACTGATTTTTTCCTGCATGGATTTCCATTAATTTTANTCGTTCAACACAGGTCGGTCTTCAACACAGTTCCCTATATCGCACAAGTGTTTTATCGAAACAACACTGATTTTTTCCTGCATGGATTTCCATTAATTTTATGCTTCCAGCATATGCGACAATCTCCTATTCTACCATATCACCTATTTTTACATAGTCTATTTGATACATCACCGAAAAAATAAACTATGGAATAACACTGATATAGTCTATTTAAAATAGACTATTTCCAGCTAAAATAAACTATTTTGCACAATAGGATATATCGCCCTAAATAGCCTAACCCGGTCTTGGAGGTTCATTGATCACCGCATTCCTTAGCACATGTAACCCACCCCCAAGCACCGGCCCACCCACCTCATGGCTTTCCACCATCCCCTTAACCTCCCATACCTTTCCCATAAGTGTTGCATAGCTTCCCATAGCTTCTCCATAAGCCGCAGCATTTAGGGGCTTACGGGCTACGGCTCAAGCCTGCGACGTCCTTGGCCACCTCCCTGTATTTGCAGAGCGTGGCGATCCGTCCTCACACCAAGCGCTGCGGAGAGTCGCTTAGGCGGACAGCTTCGGATCTATGATTTGGAGCTCAGGTGTGTCTGAAATCGTACTTGCAACGGGACAAACCGTAAACCCTGAATCCCAAATCCTCAACCCTAAGCCTTTCATTTGGCTCCTCGTCTTCTGCGCAGTAGCCGGGGAGGGGCTCCCACCCAACGCGCTTGCATTGCTCGTCTCGGCGTTATGTGACATGTAATTGGGAGTAGGCGGAGGGGGGGGATTATGGGGCAGTCACATGGGAGGAAAAGATGAATAATTACACTATTTTCAAACCGGTCTGAGAGTGCTTTTTGGAAAAATCGGAATAGAGTTTTGGGGTATGTCTTATAGAAACATTATCTAGGACCCTTGAGGGGGGATGTAATTATTGCTAACTATTCCGACCCCATGAACTCCCCTGCAAAGAAAACTAACAAAACGACAGCTTGAGACATTAAGGGTTTAGGGTTTAGGGCACTACCGGCCGCGTATAGCCCTAGACCCCCACACCGATAATAGGAACACCAAGGCAAAGCAAATTTCAACTAAATGAACCTAAACCCTAAACCCCTAAACCCTAAACCCAAACCCTAATCCCTAAACCAGATGAACTCTGCAGTCCAAGTCGCCGTGGGGGCCATAGCAGGTGTTGCTGCATGGGAGGGCCTCGAGTGCTGGAGTCTGCAGAGGGCACAGGGTTTAAGCACTATAGGGCCGAGGGTTTATGTAGGGTTTAGGGTTTAGGGTATTTTAGGGATTATAGGGTTGACGGTTTATGTAGGGTTGAGGGTTTAGGGATTATAGGGTTTATGTAGTGTTTAGGGTTTAGGGTTCAGGGATTATAGGGTTATATGGGTTTAGGGTTTAGAGGTTTAGGGTTTCGGGGTTTAGGGCTTACGGTTTTAGTACGTCCATAATAATGGTAATTTGAAGGGCCTTCTGTACCGAGTGTTGCAGATATTCTCCAACTCTTACTGAGTGGGGGGGGGGGGCAGTATACAAACTAGACCCAACATGGCGAGAGGGTTTCCATAACCGCCCGCCTACCTACTGCGAGGATCGTGGAACTCCGTAGCCGTAACTAGGTTTAAAAAGGTACCTATCTAGAAATACTTATAACCCAAGTAAGGTACCAACCTGACTTATGCAGCCCCGTAATCATCCAAGTACGACCCTTCGGCATCTGGCGCGTATCCTTAATAGCAGGGCGTTGCAACGAATTGCCATACCCCATACTGAGTCGCAAAGCCTTGCCTGCACGTGAGCTCGAATCCCCAGTGGCGGAAGCGATGGGTTTAGATTTAGGGTGCCCATCGCGAGGCGCGTGGGGTGCGCCTATTCCAAGGCGGCAGCAAGTGATATCTGCTCTGCACACGAGAAGCCGTGCCGGAAAATGCACATCGCTCCAGTCCATTTCCGCACAGTCACGAAGCAGACTCGTGGGCCGCCAAGCCAGCGGCCCGAAGAAAAAACATGAGCCAGATGCTCCTAAACACTCTAAGCCCTAAACCCTCTAAGCCCTAAACCCTAAACCCTCTAGGCCCTAAACCCTAAACTTAAACCCTCTGAACCCTAAGCCCTAAACCCTAATCCGGCTTTGCCGGAAACTCTGTGCAGCCCCACGCGAGGAGGGCAGCCTCACCGCCTGCCTTCTCTCTGCTGAGTCCAGCATCCCAGACCTAGTCCCCATCAGCCGTCTGGCCAAAATCTAAACCTGAAAGTTGTGGTAAGAGTATCCCATTCTAGACCAAATTTGAGTACACTAGGAGATACCGCAACACACGTTTCTGAATATTCAGGCCCGTAAATTTGGCTGCTGAATAAGACGGGGTGGCCTTGGTCCAGCTCTGGCAGGATATGATAGCAGGACCGATGAGTCTTTCAAGGAAACTGCTTGCGTTGTAGATTCTGGGTGATGGTGCTGCTACGGGTTTCGAGGTTCGCCAGCACTGTTTTTTGCCACGACTCGGCTTTAGTAAAACACCACAGGTGGGATCCGGCCATAAACCAGGTCATCCAAGAACGGGGCAAAATTAGTAGGTCACTTGGACCTTTGAACTGGGGCTTGCATCAAAAACCTATGGGTCCATGTGCCTATGAATAAAATTGTAAACCCTAAACCAAAACCCTCAGTCCCAAAAAACCCTGATCACACCATCGCAGACCCCAAAAGCAACCTAAAAAGCTTAAAGAACCCTTATAGGGCATCCGGACCCTCGGCATTTGCTGTTCTGCACTTCAGCCATGAGACGACAAGGCTATGCCATGTCGGTGCACATTATTCCCAGTTTCGGGCTCGAAGCTTAGGGTTTGGGACCCTGAAGTTTCTCATTCCGGTTTTCGGGTTCAGAGGTTATAGGGGCAAAGGATCCGGCACAACAAATCAGAGAGCTTCCTTCTGAAGTGGTTATTTGGGTTTTTTCGGATTTCGGGTTTGGGTTCAGGATTAGCGGCACAATAAGTGGGCTATGGCTACGAGGAACACGCGCCATGACTACAACAACTCGAGATACACCCGACATTCCAGAATTTAAGTTTCCACGCCCTGCATACCGTCACCCTAAAGTTTGCAGCCCCTAAACCCTAAACCCTAAGACTCAGAACCCCAGGCCCTAAACCTAAACCCTATCCCTTCAACACATACCGTGGCCCCTGCGAAGCATCCTCACCCTGACAGATTGTGGAGTTCCAGCACGGCAGCATGTTAGTTCATATAGGGGCCTTACCATTTGGGTAGGGTGTTGGGGAAGATTACTATGTAGCTATATAGTAAGAAGCCCTAAACAATGATGTTGCTAAGTGTGCTGACTTCTAAACCGGAAGGAATGTTCATGAAATTGGGTATTTTCCGATCGCTGTAGCACCCCGCTAATCGCACCAAAGCATACCTGTCTTAAGCAGTCCCCATGTCCTCAGTCCGAATCCCATACCCGAAAACACCCTAAATACCAGATCCAAACAAACTCTAGATCCCAAACCCTGCAACCTAAAACCCTGACTTTCGCAACCCCCCCAAGATTTTGATCCAAAAAACCCTAAACCCTCAATCCCCAGCAAAGCCTACGCTGCTCTTCCCATACCCTGAGCCACCAAACCTGCCTACTTCTTGGGAAGCTCGAGTTTAGCTTTACTTGTAGCTAAACAGCGATCAGCTGATGCTAGACTGCACACTCTGTGTGCAACTTTGCAGCAGTTGTTGTGCGCCGTGTCGGCATGTAAAAGTAGATCCAACAAGCTATGAACGGAAGTAGTCCGAGAGCTAGAATCAAGGTTCTAAAAGGGTCTCTAAAAAGGCGAAAGAAGCAGAAAAGGTTTCATACCTGCAGATATTTGGACATAGCTAGTTCGGGAATGGCTACACAGGCATAAACGATGCTCTCCCAGTTCTTCAGACTTCCATAAACCCTAAACCCTGTTAACCCTGAACTCTTAAACCCCTAAACCCTACACCCAAAACCCTGAACCTTTGATTCTTAACCCCTAAACCCGGCTAAACCCTACACCCAAAACCCTCGACCTTTCATTCCAAACCCCTAAACCCTACACCCCAAACCCCGAACCTTTGATTCTTAACCCCTATAAACCCTACACCCAAAACCCTCAACCTGGACCACTGAACAATCTTCCCGGTTCCTCTGCTGACGCGACATACTTCAGATGCTCCATCACAGATCTCACACCAAGAGGAGCCAGCTCTTTGCACAACTTTGCAGCTGTGGTCACTTTCACCCGCTTCGTCGCTGGGATTTGATTTTTCAATATGTCCCCAAGGATTGTAGGAGCCATGTCGGCAGGGTTGTTCATGTATGTCAGTCTTGGGTCCCTCTCAACCCGTCGGGAAGATTTGGTAGAGACATGTGTCCTTTGGACTGAAAAGCCCAGTAGATGTGCGACTTCAATGGCTCTCAGAAGCTTGCATGCATTTCGATGACGCTTGTCCGTGCCAGCGAACCGCTGTTTCTCCAAGAAGATCAATGACAGTTCAGGTGCCAAGAGATCCACAAAGCCATCCGGTGACCGAATGAGGCGCACGATTGGTTCTATGACCCTCACGATTTCCTCAAGGCTGCTTCCACGAGTGTGGGTCTTTTGGTCTACCCGAGCCATGGTGAGACTTGAAGGGTTTAGGGTTTAGGGGTTTAGGGGTTTAGGGTTTAGGGTTTCGGGGTTTAGGGTTTGGCATGAACAATACTCTCTGCCCGTCCTCTTGGCACAGCATCTCCTCCATGTTCTTTATCTCCAGAAAGGTTGGCAGACCTTAACCCAGGGGGGTTGTAAGTACCACCCTAAACCCTAAACCCTAAAAATCACACCCCGTAAAACTGAAAGCCTTAACCAAGCCCCCAAACCCTGAACTAAAACTGTTATTATGGTTTGCGCAGAGCTGAAGGCCTACAAGGCTTTGGGTGCAACATATACCAAAAGCGTCTTGTAAATGATGAAGGCACCCTATGCTAGGGTATGCTGAGGCAGCTGTTTGCTTTAGGCTACATGGGTTCCACAACAGCTGGATAAACTTCTCCATTTACAGTCTAGGGGCCCATTAGCAAAGACCTAAGTAGATTGTTCATATATATATATACACATATACATATACATACATATATATATATATGTACACACATACACACACACATATGTATATATATATATATACATATATATATATACATAGTTAATTCTAAAAGGATATGGACATAGAAGAACACACACACACACACACGCATACACATGCACGTATCCGGATGCTGCGCTACCTACCCAATCAAGTTAACCGTCTGACTACGAGAGGGTGATTTCAACGCAAGAACGAAACCCTAAACCCTAAACCCTACAGCCTAAACCCCCAAGCCAATGGTTCCCTACGTACTCAACTATGGGGATGCGGCCTGTAGCTTGCCGCAAGCTCAGCTAAAGCTCGAGATATACCCCAAGACCCCTAAACTCTAAACACAAACATCCCTAAGCCCCAAAATCTACTTCAGGACTTGGGGGCTTCCAGAAACGACTTTAGTAGACATGATTTGGATAGGGTTTAGTCAGGGGTTAACGGGTCTTTCCAGGAGTCAGAGCTGGAGCTTGAGCTTGCTTTTGCGGGATTTCGTATTTAGGCCGTGTAGGCTTCAGGGAGCAGTGCTTGAGGTTTTGAACTTGCACTGCTGCAGGGATTTATAGGGTTATGGGAGAGGGAGCGGCCCTGAACCCTACACCGTTCTCGGCTTGGTGTCCACGAAGGCTTGAGAGTTCAGGCTCCAGGGACATGGTTCCCCCCACCCGGTCCCCCACCCCCGCTTCGTGACCTTGTTTTTAGGGTTTAGGGTTAGGGGTTTAGGGTATAGGGTTTAGGGTTGGAAAGCAGAAGCCCGTAAAGCAATCAAACGAAAGCAAAACAACTCTTGAACACAATACGAACCTGAGAGGGGGCAAAGTGCACGCCCAAATCCAAACACTAAGTCTAGACATGTGACGCACGCACATACATACGTCATATCATATGTTTGTACATATATAGAAATGAATAAGTAAATAAACAAATGTGCGTACACACATATATATGTATATGTATATGTGTGTATGCATGTATGCATAACTATAAGAGAAGAGAGAGGGATATACATATGTGTATATATATATATATATATACATATTAGCTATAAGAGAGATAGAGAGATACATATATATATATATACATATATACATGTCATATTCTTATATTATTATTATTGTGTATATATATATATACATACATATACGGAGATGCTTGGTGCAGCAAGCAGTGTGACAGACTCCAAACAAAAAAAAACTGCATAACCTAGAATAGCCATATCCAAAAAACGCCAAGACCCAGGGAATTCAAGAGCTGGCGTCTGACATGCCTGGATATACAGGCTTTAGGGCTTTAGGGTTTAGGGAGGCCTAAACAACTGCAAAGACTATTCCTTGCAGGGCTCCTTGTTCTCATTGCACTACAAGCTACCCAAAACCCTACTCCGATTATTAAGGCCCTGTAGTGGATCTGCCTGAGCGAGACTCTAGGCCAAAGGCGGTCAGCAAGATACCATACAACCCGCCCGAGTCCGCTGCATACGAACTGCAAGAAACCGGCCTGCAACATGAGTGGTTGTCAAGATTATGGTCCCTTTCTGGGTCCCTCATATAATGCGGCACCTATTATTAAGGGTACCCAAAAAGGGACCCCTATTTTGACAACTACCCACATGAAGTCCGAGGATTCGCGCGTCGGGATTGGTCCAGAAATTTCGGGCTGGAGATGGCTAGGTGGGGCGTTTAAAGCTTTTGAAAATATTAGTAAATAAGATCCTCTTAAGCCCAATAAGGGAAAATATAAAATGGCCCAAAGCCCTACCTAGTGGCTGGGTTCCTGAAGTAAAGGGCTTCTAGTGCAGCTTGGTGGGGCTCTGGGGCTGGGGCGCCTCCCTAATGTTGCTACGGTTTAGGGTTTAGGGTCTGGGGTTTAGGGTTTAGGGTTTAGACCCTAAACCCTCAACCCCAAACCCTAAACCGTTGCTGGTCCCTAAACCCTAAACGCCAAACCCTAAACCGTTGCTGGTTATCCGCAAACTGGCGACATCGCTCCTGAGGCCTCCCTCAAGGACCAAATGACCCTTAAAAGTAGGGGCCCTATACCCATATACTATGAATCCCTATATAGTATATGAACCTGAAACCCTTTTAGGGTTCATTTCGTCCTTAAGGGGAGGGGCCCAAGGGTCCGAAGGACCCAATAATTAGGTACTCGGTTTTAGGATAGTAGTTATGTAAAAGTTATGTAGGTTACTATTTTGGAGAGTATTTGAGAATTAGGTACTTGGACCCTTACCCTAAGGCTCAACATAGCCCAAAAGCCTTGTATAGTATGGTCTTTGGGCCCAAAAGCCTTACAATATGAGTCCTTAGAGCCTTAGGGTTAGGGCTGTCTGTGTCCAAGAACCAACTCTGATCATCTCCGGAAGAAACCTTCGGAGCGCGACCGAAGGGCTGAAGTTTCTGGAAAAAGACAGCCCTCAACGCATTAGGGTTTAGGGTTTAGGGATGTGTCGATGACTCTGTGATAGTGTTGTGGTATCACGTGACGAGAATAAAATGAGTCGCTTTAGAACAACCCTTCTTGCGCTAAACCTACAAAGAGGCCAGTGACCAGAAAGCAGGGAGCCCTCCTTTAGTTCATGTTTTTAGGGCGGAGGGTCTTCTCAAAATCACTTGTCCTAAGGATTTTCCCCCATTGATATGTATGTAGACTCGGCTGAGCGCCGCCTACATTGCACCAGGACGCCCAACAAAAACCCTTGACCCTCCTCTTGAACCCTCAACCCTAAAACCTAAGCCCTAAACCCTGAGCCCTGAACTCTGAACGCAAGGCACTGAACCCGAGGACCCCCAGCACCTCCGAGACCCTCACACCAAGAAACCCCAGAAACAGAATCCATGTTGCTTTTCAGACCAAAGACCCACCAATTTAGTATGCTAATGTCGTAGGCGGCAAACCAAAACAGTATCTTGAACGCAATGCACAAGTTTGGCGCATAGCCGGACACAAAATCGGGGCCAAGGTTCAGGGCTTTAGGATTTAAGGTTCTGGGCTTGGTTCTGTTTAAGGGTGTTAGCGTTGAAGGTTGTTTTTTGTTGAGCTCCTTTTTGTTGTGTCCGCTAGTGTTTTTGGTTCGGGTTTTCGGGTTTAAGAACTTTAAGAATGAGACCATCCGCCTGGCCTGGGATTTGCCGAGCTTGAAGTCTGTCCGTGCGCAGAGCGGAGAGACCGGCAAACCAAGCCTCGCTGAAACCCAGGGGTTTTGCAAGGAGTAGAAGAGGGTTTGATACGGACCTACAGGGTTTTAGGTGCTTTCTACAGGGTTTGATGAAATTGTTGAGGGCTTCTGAGGGCTTGGGGGCATATTCGGACCGTAAGGGGATACTCTTCCCAAATCTTGCTGCAAATGTAAAACGTTATGGGCTTGGAGTGTTCAAGGTGAAAGGGTTGCTTTCGTTCAGTTTTCGGATTTATTATATAAGCAACAATGTGTCTGTTGGAACCCAATAAACCCTAAACTCCAAAGATGCAGTTTTTGGACACTGAGTAGATTCAGGGGGAGCTTGCTGAAATGGGAGGTCCGACCTTCGAGTAGTTCCTCCACCCAACCTCGCCTTAAACCCTAAACCCTAAACCCTGAGCCTTAAACCCTAAACCTGAAACCTAAACTCTAAACCCATCAAAGCCCTAACCCCGGAGCCCCACGCCCCAAACCCCCCAACCCTCCAACCTGCCCTAGAGCCTGCATCCTGAACCTGAAACCCAAAAGGCCCGAAGCCGTAAGCCATGAAACCCTTGCAGCCTTAAACCCTGAGGGTTTAGGGTTTAGGGCTGAACCCTAAAGCGCTAAAACCCTAAACCCTAAAATGCGAAAACCCCAATCCCCAAAAGCCTAGAGCCCTTAAAGCCCTATAAGCCCTAAATGCCTAAAGCCCTGAAACCATAGAGGCTTCCGCCCTGCAGTCCTCAGAGCCTAAATACGGTAACTGGAATTCTAGGGTAAACCGAAACACCCGCAAATGGTCAAAGGGGTCAAAGATTACACAGTCTGAGTCTACTAGTCTACTGCTCAACACTAAACCCTAAACCTGAAATTCACGTGGCCTCCGAACCCTAAGCTAACCCTAAACCCATACACCCTAAACCCTGAAACCCTACAGCTGGAGATCACATGGCACCCTAAACCCTTAAACCCCTGCCTGATCTCCTCATCGCCCTGCTGATGGAACTCCGCCACGACTCGCATCGACCAGGCCTCTACACAACATCTTTAGGATTTAGGGGTTTAGGGTGTAGGGTTTAGGGGTTTAGGGTTTAGGGGTTTAGGGAGGTGGAAGGACCACGGTTGGATGTTCAGGGCTTGAGGGCTTGGGAGTTTAAAGGATGCAAAGACTATGAAGGCTCTGCGGCTGGGCGAGTCGTGGGCTGAAGGCTGTGAGGGCTCTACGGCTTAGGGCTGTTGGTGTTTCGGGCTTCCCAGAGATCCCAATACCCCTTAATTAAGGAATATACCTTAAATTGTAATCGGATCCCTAATATGATTTAAGGTATGTTCCTTAATTAAGGGATATTGGGTTCTCTGGGTTCGGGTGACAAAGATCCAAACCTTAGAGGCCTGGGCGTCGGAGTAACACGGATGGTACCGGCCTTCCCTAAACCCTCAACGCTAAACCCTAAATCCTGAAAGCTGAACCCTTCCTCCGATGATTATCGCAGTACATAGATACTTTACAAATTTGCGGGCGCCTTTCGGCGAAGAAACTCAACGATACATGTACATCAGAACCCGATCCTCCATTTTAGAGCAGCAGAAAACCCAAATGCCGAACACCTTGCTCGACAATTTCCTGACATGAAACATGAAAACGCGAGTGTTTTACGGTACCGGTAACCGTAAACCCCTAAACCCTCAAGGCCCTCAACCGTAGCCCTATATCAGTCCAATGCTGGCCTCATGTATTTTCCACGGCTTTGCAGAGTGACCGATGTCAGCCGATCGGAAGAGCCAACTCATCACCTCGGTAGGTCGGCCGAAGGTATGCAATATCAGCACTTCGTAATATATGCAATACCCTAAGGGTCCAAGTACCTAATTATCATATACTCTCCAAAATAGTAACATACGTAACTACTATCCTAAACCCGAGTACCTAATTATTGGGTCCTTTGGACTCTTGGGGATATCTACTTTAAGGAACCCTACGAAAGCGTGCTCTTCAGGCCCCTTGGTTTTGGTAGGTCTGTCTAAATACAGAGGCTTGCATGGGTTTCTACTTGTGGGCGGGCTCTTGGTTATTTTAGGGTTTAGGGTTGGCTTTGGGTTTAGGCTTTCGGGAGTCGCTGTAATCATTGGAATAGGGCTTTAAGCCTCTAATGCATGTACTAGAATCTAGACTGTAACTATAGACAGGAACCCTAGGGAATAAGAATAATGACTCGAGCTTCTGTATTTCGGAACCCAAAGCTTTGGTTCTAGCGTTTATGCAGATGTTTTAAAAGCTTGTTTTTAAGGCAAAAAACCACCTGCAACCACATGGTGGCTCCCATACTTGGCTGCATGCTTTCTTTACCGTAGAATCCTAAGCACGAAACTGGTTAACAAAGAAGAGAAGCTATGCTCGAAAGTGTAGAAGACGTAGAAGTCTTTTCGTGAAACGGGTCTGAGCGTTTCAGGGCTTTTGGGGGTTTAGGGCTTGGGGGTTAGCTTTCCCCAAGAGTCCAAAGGACCCAATAATTAGGTACTCGGGTTTAGGATAGTAGTTATGTAGGTTACTATTTTGGAGAGTATATGATAATTAGGTACTTGGACCCTTAGGGTTTCTTTTTTTACACACATGTTAGACCCTACCCTCCCCCAGCGAGTCCCCTCGCAACGAGGCGTGCAGTGAAACTATACGGCTGATGGACAAAATCCTGCATGACCTTAAGGACACTAAACTATGGGAATTATGGTATATTCCTTATTATGGGTCATGCAGGATTTTGTCCATCAGCAGTATCGCTGGTAGATATCCAATCATCGGCCACCGAACATCACGTCACATGGTGTACAGGTCATAGAACCATCACGCAAGACTGAGAAGAACGAGATCATACGTTACTAGTAAAATTGCCTCGCCATCCAAAGAAAACCACCACAAAGTCTGTTGCGCCACCCACCAGACAAGAGTAACCACATCGCCCATCACATAGCCGCTAGCCCTTCACATGGTCCTTCTCAACTCACGCCACGAGCCATATTCAACCCCATCATCGTCTGGGTCCATCCCCATAGTCATCCGATCACTGTCATGGACTTCCTCTGGATCATAATCATCATTCAGTATCTAGGGTTTACTAAGTGCAGGGCTTCGGGGGTCGCGATTGAATTTTGCCACCTCTCAGGGTATTAAGGATCTTCAGCAGATTCTGCCACCACGAAAATTGATGCTCGGGTTTGCCTTGTAATAGGTGGGTTCACGGCTCTGGGCCCTGGGTCTCGAAATCTAGTCGCCTAGATGGCAAAACAACGCCCGGGTTCCACTGCCCAAGAGAGTGTTTGGCGAGACGTCACAGAGTGTGCCGTCATTTCAGCGGTACGGTTTAGAGTTTAGGGTACGACTCTGTGGCTACCCTACTCATGACTTCCCACCGAACCCTCAGCCCCATATCCAAGCCCCAAAACCCCAAATCCCAACACCCTGAAACTCCGATTGCCCTATATGACTTCCCCAGGGTCGCGGCCAGCTGCTGGTCGGCAGGATCCTCGACTGAGAATGTCCCCGAACTGATCTTCATTCGAAGAGAGCTCAGATCCTGAGCAGCAGAGGATTCTTGCAAAGCACTCTTTTAGCTTAAAAACACCCTGTTCTTCTGATAAGATCCTGAGAAATCCTGCAATGAGCCATTCGGATCGGGCTTCAGGAGGGTTTAGGGGGTATAGCTTCAGGAGGGCCGGGGGGTTGGGATTTAGGGTTTAGGGTTTAGGGTGCTGCCGAGGCAAGCCCCAACTTGCAGGCCGGGGAGTCTCAGGATAGACTACAGTAGAAGCCCAAAAGTTGGAAACCCAATAGCCTCAATCCCTGAGAGTAATGTATAGGGAATCCCAGCACTGTTTGGCCTTAATCCGGTTTCCAACTTTATGGCTTCTACTATATGATGGGTTCTAACTCTACACCTCACACCCGAAGTGCTAGGTTGTATGGTGAGGGATCCAGAGGTTAAGGGTTTAGGCTTTAGGGCGTTGTAGTTTCAAGCCTCTGCAAGAGCTGTGGGGCTGAAGATGTTTAGGGTTTGGGTTTAGAAGTTTAGGGTTTATCTTCAGTGAGAGAGTAAGGGGCTCCACAGTGTAGTGTAATACGGAAGGCCGACAAAGAAAGCAATGCTGTCGCAGATGGCCATGTTGACATGAAGTGCTCTTTGTGCTAAGCCCACCTGTTTTCTTGGCACTACATCACCATTAGATTACAGTAGTTTGGTGTCTAAAATCCAAACACCGAAAACCAAACCATCAGTGCAGCAGTCAGGGCCATTCCCGAAAACCTTAAGTCAAATCCCGAAAGCCTTGATTGAACCCTGAGCCCCCAAAACAAGCACTGACCCACAGACCACAATCGCACGCCTGCATCAGCTTGGACATGTCGGTGCTGAGGATCAACGACGTCATCCAGAAACGCTCCTCGCAGTTCAGTGAAATGCTTCCGAATACGACAACATGGCGACACCTTGTTCATACTTACGTATATACATGCACACATCCAACTCTGAGAATAATAACCATTATAACCAGAATATTAACAATAACTACAACACTACACAGTCGCCACTACCATGGCAACCAATGTGTGGTGCAGAAGAACAGTTGCACTTGTGAATTCGCAAATAACTATGTGTATGTACATTGCTTTGTGTGCGTACATGTATGTACGTATGGATGGATGGATGCACAGCACAATAAAGACCACACACCGAATTTTTGTACATGTGAGACATCAGAAAACACCGTCGTGCAGTATTCATTCTTAGAAACCACTACAGTAGCAGCAGTATATGCACACACGCACATGCTGCACAAAATCTCTCTCGAGCTTGAACCTCTTGAACTGCATTTGTTCGTCCTATGGCGCGGCGAGAGGCGACCTTCCGGTCGTATGTAACATATGTGTGTGTATAGAGTTTTACACATATGTGTATATATATATACATATACACATACACCTGCACTACCACGGGTCTGTTCTTTGTAACCATAAATGTAACGTTGCTACTACTGTTTCCAGGAAATAATTGTGAATGCATCCGGGGTACGAGATTGTGTTGGCTCAGACACTCGCACTCCTTTAGTAAAGCGTCTGAGGTGTTTTCAAGCGACTGAACCAGGAATGCCTGTTGGGTTTAAGCTTCAAGATCTCCTTCTGGGAACACAATCTCCTCCATACGGGAGTTTCCGAAATAGGGGACCCTGATACAGTACCTTAAACAGGAGGATCCTTATTATAAGGACCCCAAAATAAGGTACCCTAGTTATCGGAAACTCCATCTACATCTCTGAAAATCCTGGCAAACCCCGTAACCTGCACGCGACATGGCTCCTGCTTCTGCTCGGTGGCAGCGAGGCCATTGAGAAAGTTGACGCCCTTGCAAACGCTGGGCTTCATACCGCGCAACTACATTCAACTTGCATCGCATGAACATGTCTATGTGCATATGGGTATATACGAGTACATACAGACACAGCTACGATATTTGCTGACCTGCACACTCGAGAATTGAGCATGATCTGTTGTAACATTTCTCTCTCTCTCTATACATATATAGGTATGTGTTTGAACATGTACAAACATACATATACACATATGTGACTATATATATATGTGTGTGTGTGTATGTATGCATGTGTCAAGTGTTATTGCCGCGTCTAGCGAGCTTTATGCAAATCGCCACTATTGAACATAAACCCGTTTGGCTGTAGCTGCTAACTCTGTTTTTGTCTTGATTACGAGTGTTGCTACAAGCAAGCATCGCCGGCATCTGGCATCTTTTATTGAGTAATTCAGGGCTAGCGCGTGGTGACCTAGGAGGATGGCAAACTTCCAAACACCTACGGCACACGGCACACCACCTCTGCTAACAATTTCAGTGCCTCAAGCCCACACCTTACGCCTGTGAAACAGGAGAGCAAGCAAGAGCTGTTCAAAGCCACTGCAGTTGCAACTTGTCCTTGAAGGTTTATGGGTCTAGCATGTTGTAGAATCTCGTGAAAAGGTAAAGCCTTAAGCTCTATCCATCGAGAGAGGAGGAGTGCCGCGTTTGCCAGCTCGTCTGTTGCAACTGGGCCCCTCACCCGAAACGGCCCTTCACACTGTTCCTGTCCAGAATCACCGCAACATAAGCCAATCCAAGCCTTTTGCTGCCCTTAAGACTCGATACACAGTGGGTTGAAATTAGTTATGTTAGTTGTAAGTCCACTTGTATGTGGCAGAAGATCTCTTATAAGTCCTCTTATGGTGTCTAAGAGATCTTACAAGTGGCGTAAGTAAGGTA
>BGNK01007563.1:9066-22473 GCA_003297005.1 Symbiodinium sp. clade A Y106
TTCACCTATACAGTAGTGCAAGTGTGAAGTCAGCAGTGCGCCCATGACGAGCTCCGGGTCCAAAACCCCACCACTTAACCGATAGAGCAGATCTAGTGGTGTTGCTATGAGAAAGAACACGACCCGGACTGCGAACGCCAGACCCCCGCCGTTTCAGCTATACAGTGAGCCAGTTGTCAAGCTCTAGAGACCAAGCCGCGGCTTCGCTTATACAGTGAGCCTCAACCACCGACCCCCTTCGTGTCACACAGGGAGCGAGCCAGANCTATACAGTGAGCCAGTTGTCAAGCTCTAGAGACCAAGCCGCGGCTTCGCTTATACAGTGAGCCTCAACCACCGACCCCCTTCGTGTCACACAGGGAGCGAGCCAGACCCCAGGCTCTAAGCTCTAGCTCCAGCAGCTCGTCAAATAGGCCTCAGCCCCGACCCACGCAACACCTACACAGTAAATCGCAGCCCCCAGCCATGCGTATTTGTAAGTACAACAACCCTAAGCCTTCCGATGGTTTGCATGTTCTCAAGTGTANCAGTAAATCGCAGCCCCCAGCCATGCGTATTTGTAAGTACAACAACCCTAAGCCTTCCGATGGTTTGCATGTTCTCAAGTGTACGGAAAGGAACCATGCGTATCGAGAAAGAATCGCCAGCTGCACATAGCTAGTAGGCTTTAGCTTAACAGCCCGTGTCCACGAACCGGACCTTTAGAACCAGCGACAGCGAAGCGCTTTCAGAAGTTAGACAACACCATAGCATCGGTAGAACTTCGGGCAATGCTGCCAATGTGGCCCCCCGGCGGAGGCCAAGTGTGGAAAATTACAGAACCTCATGCAACCGACTCAAACATGCATGCTGGATTTCCGGCCAGGCATTCATGTCGTCGTATTATCCGAGTTCTGCGCACCACTCGTCTGCCGCGTGCCCTTCGACGCGACGGTCGAGCACGTCAAGGCAGGACTCGTCTGCTGCACCAGTGCGCTACAAGTCTAATACCTCACCGCCGCAGGTGCTATGGTCGCGAACGACGAGGCTGCAGTGGACGCGCGACACCTTCTGTACGATCGGCCACAAGCGAGTATTCAAGGCAGGTGGCTCAGCACATCAGCCGGACAGAGGGCCTCCGAAGCGTGACAGAGTACCGCCGGACCGTTGCAGGACGACCCGTTGCGCCCACTCCTCGAGCAACAGCGGACATCCGTGATCCGGCTGTATCATAACCGGGGCCTTGGGCCGGCGTTCACCCTGAGCCGCATCTGATCCTTAGCTCACGGCAGAGGATGAAACACAAAGCGCCCGCTATTGCACCCAGTCCAGCGAGTTTATGGGGACCTGTCGCACGTACATTACGATGATAGGCCGCCGCAGTGCCTGCCGACGTGCACAGCTACGAATACAGTTCGAGCCCTCGCCTGCCGCAGCAGTCACTTTAAGGCCCTGTGAACCCGTAGTGGGCAGAGACCAACCACCTCGATCTCCACGAAGCGATGGAAGGTCGTACCGAGACGACGCCTACGAGCTCAGCAAGCCGCTCGACTCCAACTTACGAGCATGCAATCAGAAAACTCAATGCAGCCCAATACCGCCTGCTACTGTCTGAAAGCTGACATGCAACTCAGGCTGGAGCAACGACGAAGCCTGGATCGGCCGTGCCTTCGGCACAACAACACACGCACTGAAGATTCGCTCAGTGTGGTTACATCAAATACTTGAAGGCACAGACCCCGAGCGTTGCGCATGTGACGTCATAGCTCCAGCCGTGATCGGACGCCTGACGGCAGGTGCAAAAACAGTGGAGCTTCGCAGCAAGCCGTGTCCACCGGACCGCATAGGATGCAAGATCAGTTTGATGGAGACAAAGACCAAGCTCATCAAGGGAACCGCCATCCTGGCAGAGTCGCGTGCCCTTACCGTCGAGGAACAGATCACTTTCGCCGGCATCCTGCAGGCACACCGCTCTGTACTTCGAACACACAGCACCCAGACTGGCTCCCAGGCATTGAACTACGAGGCCAAGCAGACTTATGCGTGGGTCTTGCAGGACGTCCGCGTCCGTCCGGAACCTTTCGAGGCAAGTGCCACAGCTCGTAGGAGGCAGTACGAAGAACAGTACCCGCACAGGTGCCAGCGCGGGCGGCGCATGGATCCGTGGTTTGGCTACGACGCGAGCATTGCCTGAGCCTAGCCCGCACACCACCTGAAGCTAGGACTCACCGAGGCCAGTGCAAACGAAAGCGTCCTGCCAGTGTCACCCGACAGTCACAGTAACAACTTTGCGGCAAACAAGACAGTCGCCGACCCGTGCCCGTTCCCGCATGCTTCACTTCATAGCCGCGCAGACGCACATGCAGTCACCATGCTGACCTCACTGAGCCTACTCGGCTCAAAGGTGCACCTCAAGCTAGCTGTAAAGGTTACCCCGAGCGATGGCAGGACACTTCGAGCCCGACCTGTATCGGAAGATTACGGCAAAGTTCATCAACGAGGCCCGCCTTGTCGCCGGTGACTTCGGGATGGCCCAGCCGCTGACCTTGGCTGCGATACGAACCGACACTGTGCATGGCATCAGGCAGCTTTCGCATCACATGCAGCTCAGCGAACCGGACACCAAATGGCTGCTATGTTTGGCCTCGCACCTCGAGGCAGAGCTAGGGGAACTCCTTGTACCAGCGCTATGGCAACTGAAGGACAACGCCGTCACCTCAACGATGAGACGGGAGAGACCACGGGAACCTTCACCGTTTAGCCTGCCACCGGCAGCAACGTGCATGAGAGAGGTGGATAACCCAGCGCTGCCAACGCCGGAGCGAAAGAAACGCCCGAGATCGTCCAGCCCTTGAGCCCGCTTACGAGGCAGGATCAGCATGGACTTAGGTAACGATCCACGTGAAGTCCAGTACCAGCACCGGAGTCCGCGTCATGTGTCAGGAATCCAGATCTTGAGCCAGTCATGCAGTACATGGCAAAATCCGCATGGCTCGCAAGAACGCAGACTTGTTGCGGTAGGTCGTATAGTGAAGATCACTCAGCCTGGCATGCCAGGACCGTCCCCTACTACGGCTGCTCCAGGACTCTATCCGTGCTCACGCCAGCGCAAGAGAAAGAAAAGGTAAAACTATCATCGCGGGCTGCAAGCACAAGGGGCAGGAGGGTCTGATCGACTTCATTCATGCATTCCCTCGGGACGAGCCCGCTCAAGAGAGACTCCGTAGTCCGCAGATAGCCCGACAGCATGATCGCCGTGACAATGATGTTCTGGAGTTACGATTATCAACACGTGCACCCCAACGGAAAGATTCCACGCCGTGGTGAAAGGCTGACCCTCTGCCTTCTCGTCACGACGCAAGAAGACCAGCCCCGAAGCTACATGAGACAGCCATGTCTAGTCATGAGACACACACACACACGGAGGATCAGTCGCAAATGTGAGCATGACCAACAGCCCCAGGTCGACGACGTCAGCGACCTACTGCATCTTCACGACCCATCACGGCACAAGCACGAACGCCCACGGAGGATGGGCTCTTGGGCACGTCGGCTCCTACAACAAGATCATGTTGCATTTCAATGTATATGGCCCCGGACGCGAAAACACCTGGCTTCGTCTGTACGGTGCCTTGGCTGCATCCAGACGAACCGCGCCTGTGAGACGAAGGTTTGCCAGAGAGGTCTCACGACTGAGGCGAGCACGACATCCTCGTCGGCTCGCATCCCAAACGAGGGCACGATGTCATCATACAGTTTCACGAGTGCTACAGTGCCACCATTCACGTTCGACGAGCTGTAGGCGGTCAAACATCGGACACCGTCTAGCAGCAACGTCAGAAAGGAAAAGAGCCAATGCGCGTCTGCTCGTGCAAGTCTGCTGTCACACGACACGACATGCTGTTCCGGAGTATATACGTACCAGTGCCGCAGCGTAGCCGACTGCACAGACGAAGTCGTCATCTGAGCTTTGGCACAAGTGACGGCCCTGCGCCTAGCCGCATACGCCCAAGAAGCGCCGCAGAAGCCCGGTAGCCATGATGCTTTCGCAGGATGTCGGGCAGAAGAGAAAGCGCTTCACCAGCAGTGACATCACTCTCTCCCGGAACAACGGCAGCGGTGACTCAGAAGGCAACGAGCTGACGGCCGTGATCAGAAAGTGGGGTAGTGCCTTCACGGTTTTCGAGGGGACGGATCGTGATACTCCTCTCTGGCAGCTCCAAATCTGTCACGGCGGACGGAATTCCTTCGGGTATCAGGTGCTGGCAGTGGCAAGGGAAGCGCNTAGTGCCTTCACGGTTTTCGAGGGGACGGATCGTGATACTCCTCTCTGGCAGCTCCAAATCTGTCACGGCGGACGGAATTCCTTCGGGTATCAGGTGCTGGCAGTGGCAAGGGAAGCGCTGCAAAAACACCCCAACAGCGGCGTGCGAGACCTCCAGCAACTGGAGTCGGTCCTGCAGGTGCGCGTCCTCAACGGCGCGCCGCCACAGAGTGGGCCGATGGATCCGGACGGTATAGGACTGGAGGCATGGCAGGTCGTCCTGTACGCGACTTCCGTATCAACCGCCCTGGACTTCATAGAGTTGGTACTGAGCCACAAGGTGGCGAAAGGGCACCTGCTGCAGCTGCCCAGTCTGCACGTCGCATGCCCGGACGGCACCCTCGACGCGGTGCCCCAGCCCTGGAAATCGAGTCACTTCCCGCTCCACGGCCCCAAAGCCTTCGCAGCACTCCCGCCCAAAGGACGTCGCCACATACTCTGCTTGGTCGAGCTTCGCCAAGCCGCTACCAGGACAACCAGCAGCCAAGATTCTGGGCCAGCAGACGAGACGCTCATGGACGTCGGAGCTGACGACAACGCAGAGGCCATGTACACACTCAGCATATTCGGAGCAATATACCCGTACCGGGAGTTCTTCGACGCTGCCAACATCACCGGTGGACACGTCAAACAGCAGGACGGCAATCGCGACTATGTGCGCTACGTGGAGGTGCACAACGACGACCGAGGCAAGAACAAGATGAAGTCGATCTTCGAGCAAGTCTTGCTGAACGTGCCCGTGTACCTCATCGACTCCACCCGGAACCCAAACGACGAGCTGGTAGCCTGGATGTGCAACCTTCCCTCAGTCGAACTGGGAGAGACGTCATCGTAGAAACTCCCACTCGCCCTCTTTCGGAGGCGATTGTTGTGGTACGAGGCGCGGCAAAACGCACAGAGTTCGCCCTTGTGTACTGTACAACAACAGTAAAGACCGGCTAACGCCAAGCGAGAAAGAAGCTCGAGCGATCCGGATCAGAGCAGCCCTCGATTCTGCAGTCATGCGCAAGAAGCCGGGATGTTGCTGAGGGNTACTGTACAACAACAGTAAAGACCGGCTAACGCCAAGCGAGAAAGAAGCTCGAGCGATCCGGATCAGAGCAGCCCTCGATTCTGCAGTCATGCGCAAGAAGCCGGGATGTTGCTGAGGGTCTTCGCAGCTCAAGCTCTAGAGCAGACGTGTTAAGCCCAGCGCTTCCGCTCAACCGCGGTACCGTCGACTCGATCCATGCCGGTCGCCGACGGCCCAATGGCTCATTCCAGCGCTGCGCACAGCCTCGCCGACGCCTTCAAGAAAGCATCACAGAGTGCGGAGCAGACATCACCACCACCGACTGCGGGCTCACCGGAAAAGATCAAGAAGGACAGAAGCCTCCGCATAGACTTCAATCGTAAGAAGCATGGCCCGACACCGCCAGGACGAAACCATGGGGGCCACCATTCCGGACACATCACCTAGAACACCGCCTCCGAACGAAGCAGACGATCGCCCCGACCTCCAGGCGGGTGAGGCAGGAAGTCCGAGCAGCGCCGTGCACACTGCCAATCGTAGACTTATGAAATCGGACAATACACATCGGCAAGGACGCGAGGCTCCAAGCGCGCAAGAATCGAGAGGCCAGGACGGACAGCCTGCATCCCTAATCCGACATGCATCGTCAAATACCAGCTGCAGGAGGACGGAAGCGACGGCAGCGGCGCCTCGGGCGACCGCGGAACGTGCCCGCAACGCCACCAACCCGCCCTGCCCGCAGAAGGAGAGCGGATCATGGTCATGAAGGAAGCCTGGCTGCAGCTGGTCCTGAACCATTTGAAGACCATCGAAATCCGCAATGCCCCGGCACCACTCGGGAAAACGTGGCTCGGCTGCGACGGTCAAGTCCATGGTGCGGCCACCATCGTCAGCTGCACGCTCCTCACGGAAGCAGAGTACAAAGCGACAAGATCGGAGCATCGGCATCTCGGAGAAATGCCACGCTACAGGAAGACGTATGCTCTCGCTTTACAGGACGTCACCCCGCTCACGACATGCGTCGACTACTACCGGCAGCCCGCCACGCAACCTTGGACGGTTTTCCGCACGGGACCGGGTACCAGAGCAACCCGGTCGACAAGATGCAAGAGAGCACTGGAACCGGTGCAAGACATGCCTAGCGAGGACGCAGGGCCAGAGCTCGGGACCAGTAACCGAGCCGGCCCATTACCTTTGGCTTACAGCATCGACGACACCAAGGAACCTCCAGCGGATCGAGACGGAGCCTGAGACGGGGCAGCCCACCAAGCAGAGCAACAAGTGACGCAAGCGGAGCATCCGAGTTAAAGCACGAGTGAGCGCATCGAATCCCGTTGCGGGAAAAACCCACGCCGCAGGCGTAAAAAGATACTGCGCCGGCTTCGACCACGCAGACGGAGCATGCGGACCTTTGACCATAATATGTTGCCGTCCGAGCCTCGGAGTCTCGCAGCAAAGCGTCGCCCGACGTCGGCCGCCGAACGGCCAAGCGGCTGCCGCTGAGCCATGCGGGTTTTCTCAGGAAGACAGGCCTGGGCGGACGTGCAGGTGCCTGTGCCCGCATACAGATGTCTTCTGCCAAACAATCGGCCCATGCTGACAGGACCACGACGACTCGGAGGAGGAGCCCTCGGTCAGCGAAGCACGCTTGCAGACGGCAAAAGCTGCCCCTGGAGATATACAGTATGCCGACCTCAAGAGACTGCGGACTAAATCTGTCCGACTGCAACCAGAGCCAGGTTCGAGGGTACAGCACAGGGCGTGCGGTCATGCCGGGATGCTGAAGGACCCGGCAGGCGGCCAGTGGCTGGAGCAGAACAACACCAGGAACCAAGCAGGCCACCTCTCTCTCGTTGCTTCGCGTACTATCTAGCTCCCTCTCTTTCTCTCCTTTTATTTCTCCGGTATCCGTTCTGTACACCCACTCTTGCTATTTGCATTTCATGCCACATGCATGTGCGATGGCCAAGTCCGAACAAGAGGCGGCATGCTCCTCCCGTCGCCAAGAACGCCGCACCCGGAGCAGGAGCCGATTCTAGCACACGATTTCGATAGCCGAGGTAGTAGTGGAGACAGCACCGCCGCAGACACCCTGGCAAGTGTCTACAACGCGGGTCGGTTCCTCAGCTTGCACAGTAGCCGGAGTACAAATAATTATGCAGACCCAAGCGTCTGCGCCCAGGCGAGATCCGCTTGAACCTCGAGCTGGCGGAATTCGTGCAAAGCGCTCTATCTCATCGCTTAGAGCCCGTCCTATTGCGTGACTGGCAAGCCAGCATGCAGCGACGCTGCTTGCTGCACCGTTTTCCTTGTCGGCTGTGGTACGAGTTTATTTACGACTGGCAAGTAGAGGCAGAGCCGTCGATCACTTACACGTACCCCGAGCCCGATACACTAGAGATGCTCACATGGCCCCTGTATTCGCCAGCACAACAGATGCTCTGCGAAATCCGGATATCCACAACTCCAGTCATTTCGATGACATCCCAAACAAACCAATCGACACCGGAAACAGGGCAGCTGTCCATACGAATTCACCGACTGTAAGTAGCAATCGGAAATCGGAGAAGCGAAAAAGAATCAGCCGACTCCTCGTGTTCTGCATCAGGACCTCCTGCAACAGAACCGCGCAGAGTCACAGCCGCAGGCACGTAGCCAGCAAGAGACAGTATACTCGGATCTCATAACACGGACATGCTCCTCTACTTCTTGGAGGCGGAATGGGGCGTACTGTTGCGCGAGCTGCTGACACCAGCGGAAGTTCTCCTTTTGCTGCAAGTCGACAAGTCTCCGAACCTAAAACGGCTCGNGTGGGCCCGACTGGTTCTAGCAGATGCAGCCAGGCTTCACCGAGTCATGGAACCCCTGAAGACCATGCAATTGCGCTTTCCTGGTTTCCACCGTCCCGTGGACATCAGGTGCACTTCTGGCTGGGTTCCGCCGGATCCGTCGGACCCGTTGCAGACCCTGGGGCCCGTCGAAGATCTGCTCTATTGGTTGGACGACTTCGGGCTCGGAGGCTTCTCACCTGCCGAGGCAGTGCTGGTCATGAACGCTTGGCCAGCGGGCACGATGAGACAAGCAGGCGAGGCCCTGAGCGACCTTCTGGAAGATGCAAACTGCGAGTTCTTCTACTCGGCCATGTTAGCTCCCCGTCGGCCAGGAACCGGAGTCCGCCGCACGGTAGTGAACGTAGTCGTTTTCTTCACGTACAATGGATTGAGTGGCGTCCTGCAAATGGAAGACACCACGTAGTCAGTGGCCTGCAGAGAGCAAAATCATCGGCTGCCACTAGATTATAGCTGCTGAAGCCATGCCTGCAGACCAGCGATGCCAGGGACACCAGAAAGAAAACATGCACTCAGCGCTGGCGTCGGCAAGATCAGTTCCGGAAAGCATTCGGCTGTGGGCGACGACTTGCACGAAAGAGCGTGTCGCAGCGTTTCCGGCTAAATTCCAGCAAGCACGCCCGAGACCCCGCAGGCACCCCGCCAATCGTCATGTCGGCCATCGACTACTCCAGGTGGGACCGGTTCCAGACCAGCAGCGACGAGGAGATCTTCGAGAACCCCATCCCGCCAGAATCTCCGCGGCTTCCCGTGACGACCGGTCCTTTTGCAGTGGCCGACCCCTGGGCACGCGGCAATCCGCAAGTGCGACGCGAAGCCATGAGAGACGAGAAAATCCTCCAGAAGTTCGTGCGACAGCATCCTTGTCCATCCGAGAAAGCTCTCCGAGACTGGCTGCGCCACATGAGCGACACGCCGGCAGAGAGTCCCGAGCAGCAGCCCACATTCGCCTGGGTGATGAAAGATATGGGGTGGCGCTCAGAGCACCTGGCGTGGTTCCACTACCCGTCCTTCCGCAAGCTCTGGGAAGCCGCAGCCTTGCCCACGGCCGAGGCCTTCCCGACGCAACGGACAGCGGGCAGCACCCTGTACGAGCGGGGCGGCAAGGAGTGCATGCAGTTCAATTTCTACGCGTTGCAGCACGCCATGTGCGGCGAGGACTTTCACACCGACGCTCCGCTCCCGGCCTACTCGTACGCGAAGCGCTTGGAGCACGTCTGGGACGGCATCGGATCTTGGCGGGCATAGTGAGCCACTGTGCAGCTCGGCTGACAGACCCAGGCGGCGAGAGTCGCAGGAACAAGCAAGCAAAAGAGAGTGTCTGCCACGGGTGTTCTTACGGTGTGCAGACCAACCAAGAGCCAACCGACATTTTTCAATTGGTATCGGCCCGAGCCAAACGGAGTCTTGGCCAGCGTAGGGCGCCCAAACTGAGAAACAACTACCTCCGGAAGTTTAGCCAACGGTCCGGCTGCCATGCCATCACAGGAGAGTCACGACGGTCCAGATCGCAACGACGACGCCGGTCTGGCCCAGGCGCAGTCGCATGTATTGGATTTGTTTCCTTTTGCGAACCAGCTCGTATGCACTGTCGCACATGCCCGTCAGGCACTGCGCTCCCGCCAGAAACTGCGGGAAGTCCTGAGAGCCCATCTGTGCCGGGCATTCTGCAACGCACATGTGAGCAACTGCGCCTACATGGACATGCCAGACACCTCGGACGTCCAACGTACAGGAAATGGGTGGCCATCCGAGGAAGCGGCGCGTCGACTCCTGCTTGGCACGTTCCAAGAAGGCGAAGCACGCGACAACTTCGACCACGGCGTCTTCCGACTGCTCTGGCCAAGACGAGACCTGTCAACGCTCGACGACTTGACTCGTCTCGTGACGATCTTTAAGACCGTGCTGGCCGAAGAAGGCCAACGCAAAGCACGCCTGTACATCGACCTACTCTACCGTGCCGGGGCCGGTGGTGCGGAGAGTAGCCAGATCGCCGTCATTCTACTAGAGTCAGTCTAGATAGCGACCCCAACAGTCTAGGGCACAACAGCTTTACCGCACCCGGAAGGTGGAACAGGAGTCGTCAGTGCGTCGCAACAAAATGGCAGCGGTCAAGAAGGGAACAGCCGACACCAGCACGGCCAACACGCCCTGCGCAAGCTTAATGCAAAGCTCAA
The DNA here is from genome assembly GCA_003297005.1 of Symbiodinium sp. clade A Y106. Taxonomy (NCBI): domain Eukaryota; class Dinophyceae; order Suessiales; family Symbiodiniaceae; genus Symbiodinium; species Symbiodinium sp. clade A. The sequence goes on from BGNK01007563.1 coordinate 19,408, forward strand.
ATATGCCACACAGCATGCACACCGGTCTCTGGGCCAGTATCGGCTCAAACCAAACACCCTGGAAACGGAAACGATCTGCAGGTCCCGNCACGCCCTGCGCAAGCTTAATGCAAAGCTCAAATATGCCACACAGCATGCACACCGGTCTCTGGGCCAGTATCGGCTCAAACCAAACACCCTGGAAACGGAAACGATCTGCAGGTCCCGGGCACAATTCTAGGTGAGTAGCAGCCATGTCGTTGCGCGACCGTCTTACCAGCCAGAAGGAGAACGAGGACCCCAACGAGACGCAGGCACGATGCATGCACGATGCATCACGGCTCTGCTGCTGTTGCTCTGTCCAGCACGCTCCCGTGCGTGCACGCCAGGCCATACGCTCCTTCCGACACCTGCGAGACTTCCTTTCCGTGTACATGTTCCAGGCCTGGTGTGACGCCTACGTGGAAAACGCAGCCTACACAGACCTATGCGAAGCACCGGGTATCGGTCCCGACGAAGGCGAGATACCGTCGGAAGAAGTGATGCTTCGACTCGTGAACGATACTATCGAGGAAGAACATGTGCGCAGGGCTTTTGACTACGGGGTGTTCGAGCTGCTCTGGCCCAGACGGGACACCTCGATGCTGGAGGACATGACACGCCTCNTTCGACTCGTGAACGATACTATCGAGGAAGAACATGTGCGCAGGGCTTTTGACTACGGGGTGTTCGAGCTGCTCTGGCCCAGACGGGACACCTCGATGCTGGAGGACATGACACGCCTCGTGCTGACATTCGCGGCTCTGCTGGCTCAAAGCGGCCGCAGTGCGGTGCACCTGCACATCGACCTCGTGTATCGCACCGAGGCAGGCAGCACGGGCGGTCCCGAGCGGCGNACACGCCTCGTGCTGACATTCGCGGCTCTGCTGGCTCAAAGCGGCCGCAGTGCGGTGCACCTGCACATCGACCTCGTGTATCGCACCGAGGCAGGCAGCACGGGCGGTCCCGAGCGGCGAAGCCACGTGGCATCCTTACGATACAGAGATCGCCTCTGGGCAGCCAGTCAGATCGCCGAGATCCTATTGGAAAGTGTCTAAATCCAGTCCCCGTGTCATGTAGGGCATCCCCGCTTCACCCGAACTCGCACGCAAGACGAGAAAAAGTCGCTCACGCATAGAGCAGCATGCTTAAACAANATCCTATTGGAAAGTGTCTAAATCCAGTCCCCGTGTCATGTAGGGCATCCCCGCTTCACCCGAACTCGCACGCAAGACGAGAAAAAGTCGCTCACGCATAGAGCAGCATGCTTAAACAACGAAGGTGGTGTCTGCACGATTAACGGACCAGTACGTTCGCAGCCGCTTCGGCTACTAGCCGTGTCACGACTCACTTGTTCTGCTTGCCGCAAGTAGAGGGTACAGCCATGAGAGGCACGGTAGAGGCACAGACGTGTGCGGAGCNGTTCGCAGCCGCTTCGGCTACTAGCCGTGTCACGACTCACTTGTTCTGCTTGCCGCAAGTAGAGGGTACAGCCATGAGAGGCACGGTAGAGGCACAGACGTGTGCGGAGCAACAAGCAAACGCACGGATCATGCCCCAGGCGTCCGTGGAACGGTCCTCCGCCAGAACGAGGACGGGATGCGCCACATACATTGACCTGTAGANGAACGTCCCGCAGAACGTACAGGCGAAACTACCCCACTGCTTCTGAGGCTGGTGTCCACGGCCACCGAGGGCCGAAGAACGGCGAGGCCATGCTCGACAAAATTCACGAAGCACTCATATATCTAAAGGAAGTCCGGCAAAGCAAGACCAGGCAGACAGACGTCAGGTAGCCGCTTGCATGGAAGCACTCACCGTTCCCACGGCTCAAGATCCTTGTGCATCTTGGTCTCGCACACAAGTTGCATANAGTTGCATACCTCAATCTACCCGACTCCGCGCGATAGCATCGGGCAACATCTCTGGATCACCGGCATGGCCTCGTCAAGAAAACGCCGGAAACTGGGTGACTTCGCAGACCGGAGGACGACCTCCGAGCCCCGACAGCCAGTGACTCTGCTGTCACTCGGACTCTCTGGCGTGCTACCACGAGGAATTACGGAACAAGGCAGTCTGCCTTGTTTCCCATGTCGTCCTGCACAGCTGCCCGTCAATCCTTCGGAGACCCTCTTGGTCGAGGGTTTAAAACGCCTCAACGGCCATCCGCGGGACAAGCACATCACCTTCGAGGCGGGGGATCACGCTTACTTCTGGAAGGGAGATCGTGTGACGAGATCGGTAACGCAACTGGTACACGAGTTCAAGAACGAGTTCTCCGAGGACCATGTGATCAGCACCATGCAGACGAGCACCAACTGGCCACGCCCAGNATCGGTAACGCAACTGGTACACGAGTTCAAGAACGAGTTCTCCGAGGACCATGTGATCAGCACCATGCAGACGAGCACCAACTGGCCACGCCCAGGCTATCTAAAATCAACACTCTCCGAGCACCAGGAAGCCGAGCTGGCGGGTCTCAAAGACACGGAGCAGCTGAACTACCTTAAGGTCGCCTTTCTTGCCCTACTCGAAGCTTAGACCAAGCTCGCCCATCAGCTACGAGCGCGCGCTCCGAAGAACAGGGCAATCGCAGAGATGGTGACAGGACTGGGACTTTCGGAAGCCGAGATTCGGGAGAAGTGGGCCAAGGCTCGAGACGATGGGGCGAAAGAAGGCATGTGGATGCATGCGCAGTTCGAATGCCTGCTCAACGGCGGATCCCTTCCATGCCAAACGGCCGAAGTAGTCCTGCTAACACGGTTCTTGCGGTCTCAGCGAGACACCATCGCATATCGCACAGAATGGCAGATCTACGCAGACGACGAGGACATCGCTGGCAGCATCGACTACGTAGCAGAACGACCCGACGGCAGCAAAGTCATAGTGGACTGGAAACGTACCAGAAGAGCACGACTGAGCGACGAGACTTTCGGAAAGCTCATGCAAGGACCGCTATGCGGCGTGCCCGACTGCACCCTCTGGCATTACCGCCTTCAATTGAACGTATACAGGTTCATTCTCGAAAAGTACTACGGGCTAACCGTC
>BGNK01007564.1:0-14387 GCA_003297005.1 Symbiodinium sp. clade A Y106
AGGTGGGATTTCGCATGGCTCCTGACACTCCTGGAGGAGCCGCCGGCGCAGCTGTTCCATGGGAGGGGAACGGTTGCGAATCCCCGCTCTCGAGCCTTCTCCCCCCTCTCTCCAGTGAGCTGGACGACTTGTGCTCTTCAGTACTTAAAAGGAGTGGACCTCATAACCACCAGACGGCTGGAATCGCTGGGCCACGCGAAGCCCCAAAGCCCAAACTTAGACGTGGAAGGAGGGCAGGAAGGTCAAAAGCCGAAAAAGCCGCCCAGGTTCCCAAGGAAGGCCAGGACAGACGGAGCGAAGTGATCTGTGCCCCGACAGGTGCTAAGGCCAGGTCTGCCACTCAGGTTCCCAAGCTTGTTGAAAACAGGCCTGTCTGGGCTCAGGGCCCCCTGGGCCGCTTCCGCAGCAAAACCTTTTTTGCTGGGCTGCCGTCTTCTGCTGTGCATGGCCGGGCTTGTGTTGCCGGGCCGCCCGTGCTGCGTCCTAGGGCCTGCAGCTCTGGAGCATCTTTAGGCCCAGGCGGCGTGCCCCCTCGAGGTGCAAAGGTGAGGCTCAGTACTCAGGTTTCCGAGGTTGTTGAAAATAGGCCTGTCTGGGCTCCTCGCCCCCCGGGCCACTGCAACAGCAAAACCAGGCTCACCAGAGCGTCGCATTCTGCTTTGCATGGCCGCGCTTGTGCTGCTGTTCCACCGCTGCTGTGCCCTAGAGCCTGCTGCTCGGGTGCTTCTTTAGGCCCAGGTTCCGTGCCCCCTCGAGGTCCCAAGGCTAGGTTTGTCAATCGGGTTCCTAAGCTTGTGGAGGATAGGCTTGTTCGGGCCCACTGCCCCCAAGGCCACTGCAGCAGCAAAACTAGTTGTAGCAGAGTGCCGCCTCCTGCTTTGCATGGCCGCGCTCTTGAGGCCAGGCTGCCCCCTAGGCACCCTTTAGCCACTCAGGTTCCCGAGGATGTTGAAAACAGGTCTGTCTCCGGTGAGGCCGCTAAGGCTGCAGTCAGGTTCGGTCAGGTCTATGGTGGTTCCCGTGTTACCGGCCCTCCTGGCAAAGCTTCTGGACGTTCTCCCATATACTCCCAGGGCCGGCCGCCAGTGACTGGCCCCTTTTGCTGTAGACCGCCACCTGGTCTTTCAGAGCGTTTCAGTGAATTCGGCTTTTGCACCAAGGTCTCCTTCAGCTCGTGGTGTGGTAGTCTGCTCCGATCCGTCCTCCGCACGAGGACCCCCTTTGCTGCCTTTCTTCGTTCTACTTTGCACCTGCCCAGGCTTGCCAAGCCTGCTCCGCCTTCTGGGGTTGTGTTCCCTATACCCCTTCCTTTTGCCGGCGTGTTCGCCTGCTTCCCTTTNTTTGCTGCCTTTCTTCGTTCTACTTTGCACCTGCCCAGGCTTGCCAAGCCTGCTCCGCCTTCTGGGGTTGTGTTCCCTATACCCCTTCCTTTTGCCGGCGTGTTCGCCTGCTTCCCTTTGGGGCACAGCTCACGCACTCGCAGGCGCATCATGCACCAGCGCTTGCTGCACATTGTCTGCATGGCTTTGAACTTCCTGCATTCTGACTTTGTGCCAATACCCCTTTCTGTGCTCCAGCGGCCCTTGAATGCTGCACAGCGAAGTCTTGTTGCGCACGTGAGCCGCCATTTGAAGGCGTTCGGTGCCTCTGTCGGCGAGTTTGTTCTCTCCGACTCGGGCCGCCGCAATCCCCAATTACTTGCACGACTCTCTGAGCTATCGCGTTTTCTTTCTTTGGCCTCGGCCTCCACGGGGGNGTTCGGTGCCTCTGTCGGCGAGTTTGTTCTCTCCGACTCGGGCCGCCGCAATCCCCAATTACTTGCACGACTCTCTGAGCTATCGCGTTTTCTTTCTTTGGCCTCGGCCTCCACGGGGGCCACGGGGGATACTTATGCTGATCGATCAGGTACTGTTGTTCCCATGCACAACGATGCACACCCTGGCCTCGACCCGTTCAAGGCTTTGGACGTGTCGCGCCTCAGACTTTCCGGTCGTGGGCTCTGGGACCCGGTTCCCTACCTTCCTGACGAGCTCTACATGGCTTTCGTCGAGCCCCGCTCCTTGGCACACCCTGTGCCACCTCCGGACTCCTTTGTGCCTGTCTGGTCCAGGGAGTGTCCCAAAGAAACCGCCTCTTTGGCTGCACTTTGGGACAGCTTGGGGCTTCTTCGACTCGCTCCTGCTGACACCCTTGCCACTGACAGTTTCCGCCTCGCCCGGGCTTTCAATTGTTACAAGGCCCCCGACCGAGACAGGATGATCATCGACCGTCGCGGCCAGAATTGGGCCGAGGCCAGGCTGGCAGGACCTAGCCTCTTCATTCCGGTTGGGCCTATGATTGGTATGTTGGAGGTCAACCCCCGCCACCAGTCGCTATTCTGTGCGGCTGCTGACAGGAAGGACTTCTATCATCAGTTCAAGGCGCCCGAAGGCAAGAGCGTCACTAACGCTCTGGGCCCCGCGCTGCCGGCACATCTTGTGAGCAACTTGCAGGCCTTCCGGCGCCCTCTTCGGCGCTCCTTTCATGCCTGGCCCCGTGGCACCTTTCCCTCTGATGGGCCTGGCTGCTCTACCCCTGGCTCTTTGCTTTTTGACCCAGGCCACTATCTGGTTTGCTTCGGGGCCATTGCGCAGGGGGACCACTTAGGGGTTGAGCTGGGCACTGCGGCCCACGGAGCCGTGCTTGAAGCCGGCGGTCTTCTTTCTGAGTCTGAGAGGCTGTGCTCCAATCGGCCTTTCAAAGGTCTTTCTGGGGCCCAAGGGCTGGTTATAGATGACTATTTTTCACTTAGTGTCAAGGAGTCTTCGGACCAAAGCCCGCCTGCTTGTTTGCAGCACCTCTCCGACGCTAAGGGCATCTACCGGTGGGATCCGACGATAAAGACATCCTTGGGGAGGAGTTTGCCCGGATTGCCGAGGCTGAGGTAAACAGCTCCGGGTCTGCCCGAGCGCTTGGCGTCGTGACTGTTGGCAGCCCGGCTGCCAAAAGGATCGCTTTGAGCTGCATTTCGCTTGAGGCCTCCAGGTTTCCTCAGATTACGGACAGTCTGTTGCTGTCCCTGCTTGGCAGCTGGACCTCCATTGCGCTTTTCCATCGTCCTATGATGTCGGTGTTCTCCACCATTTATGGTTTGTGCCCGTCGGCGGATGTGCGCCCCGGCCGGCCTGTCCTCAGGCCACTGCCCCGGCCTGCTGCGCAGGAGCTTGTCTTGGCCAGCCTTCTCGCCCCTCTGGGCGTCAGTGACCTCGCTGCCCCTTTTGGCCGGCACCTGTTTGCTACTGATGCCTCTGAGAACAAGGGTGGCTACGTTGCTGCCAAGGCTGGTGTTGAGATCCAGAGGGCATTGTGGAGGACGGCCTCCAAAAAGGGTGGTTACAGCAGGCTGCTTGCAAAAGAGGAGGCTGTCCTTGCCAGGCTCTCCGACCGCGAGCCATATGATCTGAGGATGTTGGGGAATGTTTCGGAGACGCCGTCCTTAGCGAGGCCCCTCGCCTACCACTTTGACGTGCTCGAGGTTGGCCACTGCTCTGGCCAAGTCTCCTCATTTCTCGGGCCGCTCTGTTGGGCCCGTCCTGCGGGCCTCCATCAGCCCTGCCTACAGCCTTGCGCAAGAGCGCACCGTTGAGTGGGTGATTCACCTGATTCAGCATCGCAAGGTTAAGTGCCTGCTCCTCGCCCCTCCCTGCTTGTACTCTAGCTGCCGGGATGCCCGTGGAGTGGGTCTTGCTCACTTCCCCGGCGGGTGGAGATCCTCCCGACCCCTCGGTGCCGAGCGACGGCTCCTTCCCGCCTACCGTTGCCTGGCCCTCCTTCTTGCTGCTTCACGTGCCGGGGTCACTGCGCTACTGGTCCAAGCAGGCCCTTCAGCTCTTTGTCGGCAGCCCGTCTGGCGACGCCTGGCCCTTCTGGGTGTCGCCTCGGCCGAGACTTGTCTGTGTGCCTTTGGTGCATCGTGCTGCAAGGATTGCAAGTTCCTTGCTTTTGGCATTGATCTTTCTCCTCTTTCGCTCCCTTGCAGCCCCAAGCCGCGACATGCTGAGGGCAGCTTGGCTGGGTCCGATGGAAGTTTTCTCCCTTTTCGTTTAGCCAGAGCTATAGCCTACGAGATTGACCGAGCCTTGCGTCGTGTTTCCGCTGCCTGCTCCCTCTGCAGGCTTAATGTTGAAGGCCTTGAGTGCCCCGTTGTCAATGATGTCATTTTGTCCTCAATCTGGTTTGCAGGTGATGATTGGTGTTGGCGGGCCACAGCCCACATCAACATACTCGAGACCGCCTCTATCATGCGGCTGATCAAGGCCCTTGTTCCCCTTGGCCCTCGACGGGTCATCATTTTTGTCGACTCTGCCGTCGCCTTCCATGCCTGTGCCAAGGGCCGCAGTGCCTCGCGTGGCCTCCGGCCGGTTCTCAGAAAGATTGCTGCACTTTGCATCGGTGCCGGCATCTTCCCTGCTTTCCATTTTGTCCCCACCAGGATCAACCCCGGGGACTGCCCAACAAGAGATCTACCCCTGCCTCCTCCTTCCCAAGCCTCGTTTTGGGCTAGCCTGTCGCACGATGAACTTTATGAGACCCTTGCCTCGAAGAAGCTTCGCAGGTGGGCCTCGAATTGGGCCCGCCTCGTCCTCCTTCTGTCTGGTGCCTCTCCTGCGTCCCGCCCCCACCTTGGGTGGCGTCGCTTCCACCGTGCCTCGAAAGGCTTTGATCCCACTCTTGGCTTTGCCGGGGAGGGTCCTTTCTTCAGGGTTGTTTTTTTGGGGCTTGGTTCCTTAGTGTCCTTGCCGGCCCGTGCCATGTTCTGTGCCCGCGCCACGCAGCTGACGAGAAAAGATCGAAGGCCCGATCTGTCTTAGTTTTAGCTGAAGGGCGCCCTGTTGAGAAGGTCACTCGGAAGAGGCGCGAGAAACTTCTTCTCGCCTTTTCTGATTGGCTCTCAAATCAGGACGTCGCTTTCGAGGACCTTTTCGACCTGAGCCCCTCCACTACGAAGCTGCTCAACAACTGGCTTGTCTGCTACGGCAGGCAGCTTTTCGAGGCAGGTTGGCCCTACTCCCACTACAGTGAGGTCANCTATGGAAATATATATCCAGGAGGTCTCCTCCCTGCAGTTCATCCACTGTCTTCGACCGCACTCTCGTCAGCGGATATTTGGTCTATTGGACAATTTCAATGCAGTCTTGCTCGTGGCCGAGCAGCTGCAGGCATCTTCGACGCCGACCAAGTTTTGGTTCTCTCGTTTCGCCGAGGGGTGAGGCTTGTGTTGCAAAGGATGGAAGAGATGGGGCGGAGGCGAAAAACGCTGGGCTTCGCCAGTGGGACTTGTGCAGACGCAGGCGCAAAAGCACAAGCTCTGTTGGAGGCTGCAGTGAGTTTGAGCACCTGTGGCCGTAGGTGCGAACACGAACACAAGCCGTCGCTCGAAGCATCCCACCTCACCCGCCCTTCACCCCCGGCGAAAAACGCTGGGCTTCGCCAGTGGGACTTGTGCAGACGCAGGCGCAAAAGCACAAGCTCTGTTGGAGGCTGCAGTGAGTTTGAGCACCTATTCTAGTTATTCAGGCCCCTATATAGAACCCTATTATAGGTCCCTTATAGACCCCTTTGACAGGAACCGATTCATATTCTTAAGGTCTCTACGGTAGGCTGTCCGGCTCCTGCCTTGGAAAGTGCGAGTTGGAACTCGTGCGCAGACAGTTGTTCCGATTTTTTTGTCTGTTCGGTCAAACAGGGCTGAGTGCTTCTTCCTGTGCTTCTTTCGACCTTGTGACTTCTATTTAGGGTTAGGGGCTTTTGTGTCTTGCAATCAGGCTGTCAATTGTTTGCAGTGAATTGTAGATGTTTCTATCCTCTGCGGGCCGCTCGGCTGCGCTCGCTGAATTTCCTCCCGTTTCAGCTTTGCGAGTCAACATATTTTATGCTAAGCCTCGGCGAGGCCCAACAAGCTAGGATGACGAGACTTGCTTTCGAGGCCACACCACGATGATCAACGGCATGGGCATATTCGGATTTGGCTGTGGAGGCCTGTTGCCCGTCCGTGTGTGTGTGTGTGAGCATTTGTGTGTGCGTGTCTCTGGATCTTCTTGGCTCATTGAAAGAACCCAAAACCCCTTTCACTCCCACACACTTTACTTTTCACGTTCATCGTTTTGCAGAGAGACAGAGGGAGGGCAAGGGTTTCAGCAGTTGGGGGGATACTGCCATTCGTTGTGCCCGGCATGCCGGGAGAGGACCCCGCCGCCATGAATGTGCTTTCTGGCAGGAGTGGTACCAAAAACATTCATCTCTATTTCGTTTTTCATCACCACCTTTATCGCCATCTCGTTCAGCGTGTCACGTCTTGCCCTCTTGCAGTTATCTTGTGTTCCAGCAGCTCATCAAACCGTGCGTCAACAAAATCCAAGCGTGTCTGTGTGTCTGTGTATGTTGACCACTCGTATGGTTTTGCTGCGCGAACGGGAATAGTGTTGCAATGATGGTGGTGGCTAGCATAGTTGTTGACATTTTCGCTGCTAATTTGTTTTCTGGTCCATTTCAGAGTAAAAGTTTTGATAGCACCGACTAAAAAGGTTTCGATTTTCTCATTTCCTTTAAGTAATTGTGGAGAAGACAGTATCATGTGAACTGATGTGCTACACGAACGTGGCTTTCAGTTTCCTTCTAGGCTTCCAGTTGTTTCTCTTAGCATCGCTCTCTCTCTCTCGCTCTGTCTCTCTCTCTCTCCCCATCCCTCCCTCCCTCCCTGTCCCTCTTTCTCGCTCTATTTCTTCCCCGCTGTTCGTGTCTCTGGGTCTCTCTCTGTCTCTCTGTCTCTCTCTCTCTCTCTCTCTCTTTCTCTTTCTCCTGACCATACATATATATATATATATGTATATATACATGCATACGAATACATATACATACATACATGTGTACAATGTCCTTGTGAAATTATCACTTCACGCAGGCATATCTGCGTCTGTGCAAATGCACATGTGTGCTAACACCATATATGGTTCTTGATTGGCACACACACCCACCCGACATTGTCTTCCCCTTCTTCACAACCAAACGAGGAAGTGCTGGAAGGTTCACTGTAGTACCATTGCCAGAACAATTCAGCTGCTTGCGAAGAGCTTGATAGATCNCCCACCCACCCACCCACACACACACCCACCCACACACACCCACACACACACACACACACTTTTGTCTGCGCACATGCATAGCAATGCAGGCATTTGAGGGCTGTGCCACTGGGTCACTGGGACTTTATGGCAGGTTTTCGAGTGCAGTGACGCACATACATCTGCAAATGTGGGATGTTGGCGACCCCACCCCCTTGATGTGGATCCCTAAACGCTAAACCCTAATCAGGATGGGTACGGAGTTTCGGGAGCTTCAGCGGCTTACTTAGGGTTTAGAGTTAGGGTTTAGGGTTCGGGGCAACTTGTATTTCGGGGATTCAGCAGTATTAGATCCCATTATATGGGAATCTACCCCGACTAGCCGCAGCCTTGCAAGACCTCGGCTTTCTATACCACCCCATGCACAAACATGCAAACCTACAAAATCTGATAAACGCCCGTCCGCGATGACGGGGGGGGGGGGGGGGGAAAATCTAAAGAATAAACACAAACCCCACAAAGAAACCTCAAAAAAAAATAAGAAAAACACCCACCGAAAACACATCCTAGACACCAAACCACCCCACACCAACACCCACAGCCCTCACACCNTCTCAATCTCCGCGCCCCCCCCCCCCCCTCCCCGCCCTGCACCCCCCCCCCCTCTCCCCCCCCCCCCACACAAAAAAAAAACAAACAAAAAAAAAACCCAGCCCCCCCCCGGGGGGGGGGGGGGGGGGGGGGGGGGGGCAGAAATTCCAAGAGTTATCCATCATCCCATCAAGAAGCCTTCAAGAACAGCAGAGACACACCCCCTGTGAAACACTTTCGAGAACTCTACAAACCCTCCCACAGCCCCGCGAAGCCTCATAATCCCTATCTCTGGACTCCCAAGACAGAGCCGTAAACCTGAAATTCCAGAGCCTACAGCCAGAAAGAGAAAGCCTTGAAGCATTTGTGAGCTCCAGATGACCTACCACTCCAATTGCAGGTCTCGAAGTTGAGGCTGCAATGCTGGGCCAGCCGACTGCCTCTCTCATCCCCGACACCTGGACGCTGTTCAGGTTTTGTGGGCTTGGGAGGTTTTTACGGCTAAGGCGAAGGATTGGTGGGTTAAGGCTTTATGATGAGGGTCATGATGCTGCTGAGGATGATGATGATGTCTGTTCCACACTGCCATTCGCTGTCTTGTCGTTGCCGGACGCAAATGGGAGTTTCCGGAAATAAGGCCCTCTAATATAGTACCCTAAATACTAGGATCCTTCGCATAAGGACCCCCAAAATAAAGTACCCCTAACTTTCGGAAACTCCAAACCCTAAACCCTAAACTTCTAAACCCTTTATAGAACCCTTGCAGATTCCTTAAAGGAACCCTGAGGTACCCCTAAATCTTTCGGAAATTCAGGATGTGATGTGGTCTGATTATGCCGAGCAGCTCAGGAAGTGGTTGGGCTTGAGCTCACAGGGCACTTGGCTCCGGGTGTGACGGTGCCTTGGTTGTATCACCATAAGTAGACTAGGGTTCCTTAAAAAAGGGGTCTATAAGGGCTACTACAAGGGCTACTGTAAGGATTTAGGACAGACGCCTAAATATTTTGGGGGTTCCTTGTTATAATTGTATCATAAAGGAGCCCAGAACCCTCTTCTCATTATTATCGCCCCTATATTTACGCTTTCCAAGTTCGGTAGCAGCGACACATTTTCCGGTTTACTTTTGGGGCCCTGGAGGTTTGTGGTTTCGGGAGTAGGCCACGACCCTGATTGGTCGCCCTTCTTGCCTGAGTTTCACTCCGAGGGATTGCCTGATTCAATGGTGCTGACAGTATTTAATGTTTTCAATAGTCCGGTCTTGTTACTGGCTGTCGTCATCGCCCAAAGAAGCTCACACATTCTCGCAATAAGAGATGTCAAAGGGTATGCATGGCATCTTCGTGCTGCGACTCCTGATCGCAGGCGTGCCAACTTAAAAAACAGGAGTTCCGCATCAGGTTGCTCCCACTGCGCTGAATCCACATGTCGTGGTCTGTGAAGAAGATGCTATCCACACTCTTCGCCAATCCTTAAGAGTGTGAAGAGTTTTTTTCACGACAGTCAGTGGATGAAAGTTGACAAGTCGTGTGAGGAATACCATTTTGTGGCATCAGCCAGATTCTTATCTCGCATTTTGGCTGGATAACAACCCATAGGCTCCATCGTAGTTCCTTTTTGGGATTACTTTATAGGATCCTAAAGATGAACCACAAAAAGGAACTACTATGGAGCCTCTAGGTGTGCATGATCTGCAAGGGGATTCATTGCCTGATCTGCGTGCGCGGAGTCGAAACCCCGGCCGCCAGTGTCTCCCATTGCATCACGCACTCCTCGGCGGGCAAGCTAGATAATATAGGGGCCTTAATAATTAGAATAGGCTTTGGGGGCTTATTATGCTATAATTATAACAAGGAACCCCCACAAATAGTACAGGTAACTATTTAGGCTGCTATAGTAGCAGAGTTATCAAAGCTGGAGTTGAGAGCTTTGATGCCTTTTCCTGCTAGCTGATAGGGTTCCAACAAGGAGAAACCTGGTGAACTTCGGCAGCAGTTTTGCCTTGTCTCTGTCTCCTCAACCCCTAGCAGTAGCATCGGCGAAAACTGCGTTCTTTGTTTCCCTGTCTTTCCAAGCACGAAGCGCCTGCCCCGAGCATCCGGAGGCTACTGACCTGGTGCTTACTGCTGCTCGGCTCGCACGTGAGCTTTGCCGGTTTGGGGCTGAGAGCCTGGGATTGAGAGTGTCTGCAGAGTTCCTCATCCTCCTGTAGTAGCTCCAAGTGTACGTCTCTGAGATGATGGAAGCCTCCCCAACACCGCGGACTATACTTCCTTAGATAGGCCTTTTTAATTCCTTATTATGGTGTATTACGGCCCCCTACCCCCCGCCCGCCTGCCCCCCTAAGGGTCCCCATGAAAAAAGCCTTGGTCTGATCCGAAAATCACAGGACTATCAGAGGCATTAAGCGCCGAAACAGCCCAGAGGGCGAAGACAACAGAATGGATCGCTGGACCGCTGAAAGCCATATGAGAGTTTCCGAAAATAGGGGACCCTAATATAGTACTTTAAACCTTTTTATAAGGACCCCGAAATAAGGTACCCCTAGTTGTCGGAAACTCCCAGATAGGCCTTCGGAGTGCAGGGTGTCTTTGGCAGCTTGAGGCTTCGTTTCCCAGATGCAAGGAAGTGAGGCTTTCGCGAAGAGACCCAAAGGCTCGCAACTCCTACCTAAACCCTAAACCCCTAAGGTGACGGAGTTGCTGCGACAGCAGCGTGTGGTGGGCAAGGTCGTGGAGGTTTTTGGCAGCGGTGCAGCGCCCCGGCGGTGGATTTGCTTGACGTTGAGGGTTTAGTGCCTAGAGTCTAGGGAAGTTGCACAGGGTTTAGGGTTTAGGGTTTAGGGTTGAATGGTAGGAAGACTGATAAAGCCAAAGTGGCAACAGCAGCACCGGAGCTTGGATGCACACAGCCAGTGAATCCTTGTACAGTAATTTCCAGCGCTATCCTGAGGTTCCGTGTTGTAACTCTAGCATAACATACAACAAAACCCGATTCTCATTCTAAAGGCCCCCTATATTACACAAACACTCTCTCCTGGCCTTCCCAAAGGCTAAACCCTGCGTCCTCAGACCGATACCGGAGATTCAGAGCTCCGGGGCCCTGTAAGGTTTGTTTAACGTTTACTTGGAGGGGCAGGGGGGGGGGTGAAAGGTGTTTTTAGTGGGGGTTAATTTGGGGGAAATCCATTTTTGGAGCTATATATCTTATTTTTTACCTCTTACCCAACCCCCGAACCCCACACCCTGCGTGGAGGGGCGGGGGACTTGGAAAGTAGTTTAAAAGTAGAGTTAAAAGTCCCCAAAATGGATTTCCCCAAATTAAACCCCTACTAAAAAACGACTTACTAACCCCCCTGCCCCTCCANGGACTTAGTAAGTCGTTTATAAGTAGGGTTATAATTGGGGTAACTCCATTTAGGGTACTTATAACTCTACTTATAACCTACTTACCAAGTCCCCTGCCCCTCCAAGTAGGGTGTAGGGTTTAGGGTTTGGGGACCCTGTTGGTCTTTTGAGGGTTTGAGTTTGGAGTTTAAGCTGTAGGGTTTCTTTTCTTGAGCCGGGGGGACCCCAACCCAAAGCCGCTCTGAGCTCAGTGCACTGCCCAGAGATCCACAGACCCCTGAATTAAGGAATAGACCTTAAATCATAAAATATTAAGGCCTCTATAAACTAAGGTATATTCCTTAATTAAGGGGTATTGGGTTTTCTGGGTGACAGCTGGGAAGGAAAGTTTGGCAGTCACTGACCGCCTCACTGTGGCAAACATGGCGCCGGAGCCTTGGCTAGATCTTCGGAGAAACCTTACTATAGGGGCTTAATAATTAGAATAGGGTTCCTTTAAAGGGATCCTGAAAAAGGTTACTATACGGGATCTATAAGGGTACTATTATAATATAGGGGCCTTAATAATTAGAATAAGGTTTTTGGGGGGTATGTTATACTATAACTATAAGAAGGAACCCCCAAAATAGTATTGGTAATTATTTAGGCTCCTACACAACGCCCTGAATTTTAGAGACGCCCACCAAACCAGGAATGGACAGAAGACAAAAGAGGCCAAAACTCTCGAACTTCCCCAGAATGCTTTGGGCTTTGAGTTTCATCCCGCCAGGGTTTAGGGTTTAGGGTTTAGGGTAGGGTCTAGGGTTTAGGGTTTAGGGGTTTAGGGGTTTAGGGTTTAGGGGTTTAGGGTTTAGGGTTTAGGGTCGGGGACATGGCTTAGGGTTGAAAGGGTTCAGGTCGGGAGAAGAGATTGTAGAAAGGCCGACCATGCTCTAGTCCTGCTTTGTCTAGGCTTGTGGGCAGACCCAGCAGATCCTCTGTTACTTGGTGTGTCTCGCGCCTTGGTGCCACCCTTGAGTTCAACGCCGTACCTATCGAAGCCGGATTTCTTGAGGTCCCCGAACCCACAACCCCGAACCACAGTAAACTCCAACAAGCTCGGTCCCAAACCGGGAATCCGAAGAGGTCAGCCCCACGATGACTAAACCCTCGAGCTCAATTCAAACCAATCGAAGGAGTGCGGTGCGACCTGCATCCTCTTCTCGGTTGATTCAAGGCATTTTTCGGGGATGCTCACAGTGCAGCTACAGCTACTGCTACTGCTGCTGCTACTACAACTACTACTCGTACTCCTACTACTCCTACTCCTACTCCAGCTCCTGCTCCTACTCCTGCTCCTACTCCTACTCCTACGACTGCTACTACTGCTACGACTACTGCTGCTGCTGCTGGTGCTGCTACTACTACTACTACTACTACTGACTACTACTACTACTACTTCTTCTTCTTCCTCCCTCGCAGCAGAGTACAAGCCTGCTAAGCGTCCCAGCGGCAGCGATTCAATCGCCGGTACCCGAAGGCACACTCTAGTTTTAGAGCCCGGTGACTTCGGCACGAATGCCAGCAAGTGNGCGGCAGCGATTCAATCGCCGGTACCCGAAGGCACACTCTAGTTTTAGAGCCCGGTGACTTCGGCACGAATGCCAGCAAGTGCGTCCTTGCACCAGAGAACGAGCTCAGAAAGAGCGAGTTAGAGTATGATCGACAGTGTCGCCATCCCTCAAACTTAAAAAGTGAAGATCTACCGGAGATCATTGACCTCCTGAGCCCCATCATTGCAGGAGGCGCGACCTTATAAGAGCTAGCACATAACATTGCCGGTGAACATGTAGCGGCAGGATATCTCGGTGCTCGGCCGGCCGGCCATCTCGCACCACCCAGCAACTATCCCTGGCATCTCCGGTGCCAGAACACAGCACAGCAGTGTATTGGCCCTCGCCGGGCCTTATACCGCTATGTGAGATGATCCCAGCAATGCGATAAGTGGCTCTAAAGCATCGCAGACCCTTGCCAAGTGGCATTGTTGCCGAGGGCTTGAAGGCAGTGCAGCAGTGTCTGGAAGAGGGTGCGCAGTAGGACAGCCCGAACCGGTGCCTCCATAAATTTGGTTTTCGCCTGCTCCTTGTAGGCCTCCGAATAGGACCGGGATCGGTCCAGCTGTCCCCGGTTGCAGGTAGACTTGCCAGGCGGAGTTCTGTTTGAGGATCTGGAGTTGGGTCTCCTGGCGTATGAGGAGCTTGCCCATAGCCCTGACCAATGCCGCCATTTGTGGCTGGGCCT
The DNA here is from genome assembly GCA_003297005.1 of Symbiodinium sp. clade A Y106. NCBI lineage: Eukaryota > Dinophyceae > Suessiales > Symbiodiniaceae > Symbiodinium > Symbiodinium sp. clade A. The sequence goes on from BGNK01007564.1 coordinate 13,316, forward strand.
TGTGACCTCCTTTCCCCTGCCCCTTNGCGGAGTTCTGTTTGAGGATCTGGAGTTGGGTCTCCTGGCGTATGAGGAGCTTGCCCATAGCCCTGACCAATGCCGCCATTTGTGGCTGGGCCTTGTGACCTCCTTTCCCCTGCCCCTTGTGCCCCTGTCCGTTGCGGCCACCAGAGTTGGAGTTGTCGGAAGGCCGACCCCGTTTTCCCAGCTCCACCTTGGCAGCCTTGGGAGGACGCTCGGACTCTGTCTGGCTCGGCTCCAAGAGAGCCGCGGCAAAGGATTGGGCAGAGTTTCGGGCCAGGTTGCCGAACACTGTCTCCACTGCAATGTCCACGTCCTGCTCCGCCGCCATTTCCATGCGCAGCTTGCTGGGCACAAGCGAAATTGAGGCAGAATTGCCAGAGGACTGGGCAGACTGTTTTATGGGCTTTCGGTTGGACCAGGTGAGCACCACAGTACTGACAGGGTGTGCCACTGGCCGTGTAGGATTGACACAGCCTAGTGGCTGACTGTTCGTAGCTGTTAGCGAGATCAGAGTGGCTCTGTCGATAGTGAAGCTTCATAACTTTAGATGAAGCAATCCATTGCCCACATAACATACAGTGCTGACGGTAGCGATGGCGATTTGGTAGGTGGTACACAGCATTGCTAGAGTATTTNTCTGTCGATAGTGAAGCTTCATAACTTTAGATGAAGCAATCCATTGCCCACATAACATACAGTGCTGACGGTAGCGATGGCGATTTGGTAGGTGGTACACAGCATTGCTAGAGTATTTGTTGATGCAGTCCTGGATAGAGGATTCAGGGAACAGAGGTGGTCTATCCATGCTCGGCTGCACAGGGTCTGCAGGAGGCTGAGGCAGGAAGGAATGGCGAACTGCACAATGGTTACCCTCAACATGTCGTTGCAACAGTTGCCACGTGGCAAACTTTTTTTGACAGTGTGAGCACTGCGGTAGGCCTCCGATGGCGTCCAAGGTTTTGTCAAAGGGCTCCGGGCGAGAAGTCGGATACTCCGCAGCATGCTGTTTGGTTAAATGCGTGAGTAAAGCTGTTCGGTTGGCGTAGGA
>BGNK01007565.1:0-16888 GCA_003297005.1 Symbiodinium sp. clade A Y106
ATCTGGAGCGGGCGGACTCCGTTTCTATGTCACCAGTTATTGAATCCTCGGGACTCGGCAAACCTGCAGGATTTGGGGGAGCTGTGAGGTCCATTGCACTACCAAAGGACTGTACAAAGGATACGGCTGATAACCTATTGTTAGCAACAGAACGCACGAACTTTTTGTTCACTTGAGCCAATGTCGTAACGCAGGTAAAACACTAATATACGTACACAAAAGGATTAAAAACATACTTATAACACCAATTGAGGTACTTATGACCTTACTTATCAAGTCCCATAATCCTCCAAGCAGGCTTCCGTCAACGGATCCTAGTAGAGTAGTAGAGTGCTGACTGAAGGGATTTGGGGCTTGGGGACTTTCTGGAGAAGCATTGGGTTTCAGGCTCATGATTCTTGGGTTTTGGGTTGTTTGGATTCGATTTTCGAGTTTGGAGAAGTTTTTATGGGAGTCGGGCCCCAATTCACGGCTGCAGTTGAGTTTTAGGGCTTCGGGCTTCGCAGTACGCTTGGAAGGTTTACATAAGGGGTCGAGAAGTCCGGAGAAGAAAAGAGAGAGAGAGAGAGGGAGGAGCTAGCGGTGCGTGGAAGGGGTGAGTTTGACGAAACTCCAACCCCTCGTCCTCGCGTGCTGAACCCCCAGTCCAACTGTTGTCCGGAGTCTTGTGTCTCTGTATATGGGAGTTTCCGAAATTAAGGGTACCTTATTTGGGGTCCTTATAATAAGGACCCTACTATTTAGGGTACCATATTAGGGTACTCTATTTTCGGAAACTCCCATATAGTTCGGTAATGGAAGGCCTGACAAGGGTCTTTCACGGTTTGCTGGAGTTGGGACGTGTTCGACTCAGCCTCTTCTCCGTCACGGTTTAGGGTTTAGGGTTTAGGGTTTAGGGGTTTAGGGTTTAGGGTTCAGGGTTAAGAAAGGGTCCATATAGCGGTACACCTATGGATAATATGCTTGATTGTTCAAACCTCTACAATACAGCCCTCCTCATTCTCATCACCACCACTCGAACCATCACTCTTCGCACCGAGAAAAAACCATGACCTGACCCGAAACGGCTCATCTGCCAACTTGAATGCAAATGTCCCCACACTCTTGACCGTTAACCCGTAGCCTAACTGTATACCTTCAAGCCTGAAAACAAGAACTGTCAACTACAAGCCCTGATTTCAAAGACCTACTGGAAACCCCAAACCCTAACCACTCAAGCCTCACAGAAATCTGGTAGACTGTAAGGGGAGGACTTCTAGATATTCTTGACTTCTGGGCCCCTAACCCTAAACCCTAAACCCTACACCGACTTTTGGGTAAACCCACTGCCCCAACCCGGACAGCCTTCAGCTTTGCGTTCTCGCGAGCCAGGTTCTCCAGGCGATCTAGCTGCTCCTGAAACAAGGGGCTTCCAAACTCTGCAGAGTTTCGGGCTTTGAGGTTTCAGGGTTACGCTTTAGGTACCAGGGCTTAGCGTTTAAGCTTTAGGATTTCGGGTTTGGGAGAGTCCTGATGTTGAGGGTTGAGGGTTGAATATGTAGGGTGTGGAGCTTAGGATGGAGGGTCTGGGCTCGCCAAATCAAGCCGATGAAAAACCACACAAACCAACACAAAACCACACAAACTCTGAGAGTTCGGTACCCGGTACCCCGAATCATAGAGAGATCCTCAAAATGCGACCAGGGTACATTGCTTAGCTCACGGTTTTGGGTTCTCTGAGAACACCATAGCTGCTCTCCGTAGTAGCAGCAGCCGCAGTAGTAGCAGATCGCACGCACAGTGAGAACAGACAGACAAGCATAAGCCATACACGTGTAAAGGCAATGGCAAAATCAACAAAGAAACTAGAAAGACTTCTTCTTACGAACCTGTTGCTTGCTGATCTTCTGCAGGAGGTCGTGTCTGTCGATGACCTGGCAGGGCAATCTTAGACCCGTAATCGTGGACCCTAACACCTCAAAGAATCTTTCGAATGGATGTACTTCAAGTTACCATGGTATAGAAGGCATCTTCGCTACTATGTATCTCCACTGAGTTCACTTGCACTACGTTTCGTAACTCCTTGGCACACCTAAACCTTTATATAGAAAACCATGAAAGCCTCATTAAACCTGCCAAACCCACCCGATGTGTGTAGTAGACACCGACGGTCGCCACGCCCCAGAGTACATCTTGCATGAGAGCAGGACAGACGACTACTATAGGGGCCTAAATAATTACCAATACTATTTTGTGGGTTCCTTATTATAGTTATAGCATAATTCATGGGCCCCACAACCCTATTCTAATTATTAAGGCCCCTATATGAAATCCTTTTCATAGCCCTTGTAGTAGCCCTTATAGACCCCTTTAACGGAACCCTTTAAAGGAACCCTTACAAGGACCCTATTCTAATTATTAAGGCCCCTATATTACATGCTCAGAGGTGGCCCTGGCAAGGCCACAGTGCTGGGCCGCCTTTAGGTTCCTGAGGCCTTTGCTGCTTAGCAAGCATCAAGTGCGCAGGACTAACGAAGCGGTTTAGGGTTTAGGATTTAGGTTTAGGGGTTAAGGTTCAGGGTTTAGGATTTCGGGTTTAGGGGTTCAGAGTTTCGGGTTTAGGGCAACCCTCATCTCCCCCCCCCCACAGCATGTAAAGCAAAAAACGAGCCCAGACTCTAAACCCAAAAACCCCCAAATCTAACCCACAACCCTAAGAAAGGTCGCGAAACTGTAGACCGTAATCCGTTAAGGGAACCTGTCAGAAAAAGAACGAGAATCCTTATAGAGGTTCTGAAACCCTCATAGAAGCTCTACGGAACCCTTAAGGGAGCCTTTGAAACCCTAGGAAACTTAAGGGAACCCTAAACACTTAAGGAAACCCTTCAAGGAACCCGCATAGAACCTCTTAAGGGAACCTTAAAACGGAACGTTTACAGGAACCCTTATTTGGGATCATTAGATTAGGGCTTAGGGTTTAGGGTTTAGGGTTTAGGGGTTTAGGGTTTAGGGTTCAGGGGTTGAGAGTTTAGGGTTTAGGCCTTATTATAGAGCCGTTTAAGGGAACTCTAAAGTGAACCTTAAAAGAGCAACCTTCAAAGGAACCCCCACAACCTAAACCCTAAAGCCTAAACCCCTAAGCCCCAAACCCTAAACCCTAAACCCCTAAACCCTAAATCCTAAATCCTAAACCCTAAACCCCTAAACCCTAAACACTAAACCCTAAACCCCTAAACCCTAAACCCTAAACCCTAAGGAGAGGCCTGAGCCTCCAAACCCTAAGGAGGGACCTGAGCCTCCAAAGCTGCGATGCGCTCCAGGAGAAGGTGCTCCGTGCCTGGGAAGCTCTGTGGAAACCTAAATAGTATGGTTTCCTTATTATGATACCTTAAATTACCATCCTAAGGAAACCATATTATTTACTGCAGATCCCTATTATGGAACCTTGAATTAAATTCCTTAACAAGAACCCAGTATTCCAGACCAAGTTTTAAGCCTTTGGGTTAAGGGTTTAGGGTTAAGAGTTTAGGTCTCGGTTTAGGGTTTCGGGTTTCGGGTTTAGGGTTTCGGGTTTAGGGTTTGGGGCTTGAGGTTTGGGGTTTAGGGTTTCGGTTGAAGGTTCAGGGTCTGGGGGTTGGGGCTTAGGGTCTGGAGGGGTGTAAGGATTTCTCAAGGGTTCTTAGGGTTCTTCGAGGCTTCTGGAAGGGTTCAAGTAGAGGTCTGTTAATCCCCAGACCTAAATCAAACATCTTGGTTAGAATCTTCTTTGAAGGGTTCGGGGTTCCCCAGAGAGCCCAATACCCCTTAATTAAGGAATATGGCCTAAATCATAATATGAAGCCCTTTCTAATTTAAGCCATATTCCTTAATTAAGGGGTATTGGGCTCTCTGGGTCGTGCAGGGCTCTGTAAGGATTCTACAGGATTTTATGGAGCTTTTTCAACAAAGCGGCTGTACAGGCTCTGGGTCGATTGTGATTCAAAGGCTTATGGCATTAGGGCTTTGGGATTTTAGTTGGAGTCCCGCTTGCCGGGCAAACGGATTTATCGGCTGTTTGGTTCGGGCTCAAGGAGTGGGCTTGTGCCCCAGGCATTGGGCGCTCGGGCGTACACTTCGGCTTTCTGTGTACTACCAGTACGTCACTGAGGAGACGTTGAAGTCTGCGAACCGTACAACCCTAGAGTCCATTAGGCCCCCACGTTCCAGGATTGAACCGTAAACCCCAGGTTCATGATAACGAGCATCCCATGTCTGGAGGGATGTTTGAAGGAACCCCTGGAGAAACCCGTCAAAGAACCCCTTGCAGACCCCTTTGAACCACTAGGAGTACAGCCTTGATACCCTGATCCCTAAATGTGCCTGCCTTCACTCCCATAGAAGCCCTTAAAGGAGCCCTCAATTCAACGAAGCCTTAAAGGAGCCAACAATAATGTTTGAGGAGCCCTCAAAGTTGAGGAACACTTCAAAGAACCCTTAAAGGAGCCCTTAAAGGAGCCCTTAACTATACTTAATTAAAAAGAAGCCTTTAAGGTGAAGGAAGACTTCAAAGGAACTCGGCGCCGTTCTTCCGAGGGGCTCCGGCTACGTCTTTCTAGCCCAAGGATGCCGGCATCGCCTACTTGGAGGTTGTCGGTTTAGGGTTTAGGGTTCAGGGGTTGGGGCTGGGGGTTTCGGGGTTTTGGGTTTAGGATTCAGGGCTTAGGGTCTGGGGGTTTAGGGGTTGGGGTTTAGACTCCAAAACACCTTTAAGTACGGAGTATAAATCCCTCATATTATAAACGGCTCCTTGGCATGATTGAGCGTATTCCTTAGTTGAGGGGTTTCGGAGTCTCTGGGAACCCAGTTGTAAGTCATACAGCGAAACTGTTAACAAACTGTACTTATAGCCTCAATAAAAGATCCCCTAAATCATAAAACACAAATACAACTGTAATCGTAACCTCATATTACGTCCCCTATGTCAGGTACCTAGGTTGTGACTGTGTTATAACTTCGGTTTATGAGGTTCTGCTCCTGTTCTTAAACGGGTTGCAAAGCTGGCTTGGGGCTCTTATGCGGTTTGACGAGGTATGCGGTTCGTACAGGGTCTTGATAGGGCTCTTACGGGACCGATATGTTTCTTCATATGGGGTACGTGTGGAAATCTTATACGGCTGTAGGTGTCTGTACGAATCACAATATAAGGTTGGGGATATGTGGCCCAAGCTGGAGGACTGACCCGTCAGGCGTTAGGGTTTAGATTGTGAGGTTATCGAGGCTCAGAGATTTGGGGTTTAGGATTTAGGATTGATCGAGTAAGTTTTGAGGTTTCAAACTCTTCACGTGAGCTGTGAAGGCACCGCCAACCGAAAACCAAAAGCTTAACCCCAAAACCGAAGACTCTACAAACCCTAGACCCCTAACATAGTACACCCCCACAGAAGCAAAAAAGACAAAACAGTCGTAGTAGTAGTTGTAGTAGTAGTTGTTGTTGTTGTTGTTGTAGTCGTCGTCGTAGAGGTCGTCGTCGTGGTGGTAGTACTAATAATAGTACGAGTACTAGTACTAGTACTAGTACTAGTACTAGTACTAGTACTAGTACTAGTACTAGTACTAGTACTAGTAGCAGTGGCAGTTGCAGTGGCAGCAGCAGCAGCAGCAGGAGTAGTAGTAGTAGTCGTCGTTGTCGTCGTCGTCGTAGTCGTCGTCGTAGTCGTAGTGGTAGTGGTAGTGGTAGTGGTAGTGGTAGTGGTAGTAGTAGTAGTAGTCGTAGTAGTAGTAGTAGTAGTAGTAGTAGTAGTAGTAGTAGTAGTAGGCGCCCCCACCCTCCTACCAACCACCTCTCTGACATACTCTTGTAACACACATCCGTTTTACTCGGTATTTACAGCACTTTCGTCATGTAGGAACATCTTCTGAAGCTCGAAAATTCACTTGCGCTTTTGCAAACTCCAGCTTCCGATTCTGGACTGGCTTTTGGGGGGGTGGGGGGGTGGAGGGGGGGGATGATGACGACAGTGTTACGCAAACACAGAGCCGTTTTACTCGGTATTTACAGTACTTTCGTGATGTCGGACTTTGTTACATAGTCTCCACCCCTACTTCAGGACTGTGATGCTGTTCGTTGTTGAAGATAATGATGACGATGGATTTGGCCACAGGTGGTTGGTAGGGGGGGGGGGTGGCTAGCAGTAGCAGTAGCAGTAGCAGTAGCAGTAGTAGTAGCAGCAGTAGTAGTAGTAGCAGTAGCAGTAGTAGTAGTAGTAGTAGTAGGAGAAGGAGTAGTGGTAGTAGTAGTAGTAGTATTGGTAATAGTGGTAGTACAGCAGCCCTGAACCCAACTTTAGTTCCAAACATGACAGCCCAAAGACTCAACCTCAAAACCCCAACAACTCCTGAACCCAACGCCTCCGCGAGAGCCATGGACCCACAGGCAGGCTTGCGACCTAAAGATTAGACACCAACAGTCAAAAAAAAAGCCGCCAGAGAATCCTCTAAGAAACATAAACTCCAGCCCCACAACCATAAAAATCCACAAGACCTCCCAAGAACCCCAAAGAACCCCTAAGAAACCTGCACAACCCCAAGACTAAACCCTAAACCCTAAACGATAAGTTAAGAACCCCGCAAAAACCCTAAGAACCCTAAACCCTAAACCCTAAGAACCCTAAGCCCCTAAGAACCGAAAATTCCCGGCCTTCCTTCGGCCTTCGACCTTCGGCCCTCGTGTTGTTGCGGGGAGACTCGGGGGCGATGCCTTGCCGAGACTAGGCTTTGAGGGTTTAGGGTTTGGGGTTCAAGGGTTTAGGATTTAGGGTTTAAGGGTTTAGGGTTTAGGATTTAGGGTTTAAGGGTTTAGGGTTTGGGGTTTAAGGTTTAGGGCTTAGGGTTTATAGGGTCTTAGGGTTGAGGGTTTGGGGGTTTAGGGCTTTAGGGTTTAGGGTTCGCCGAGGCGCGGCTTCAAAAGACGGGGCCCTATAGAGCCTGAGGGTCTGAGGGTGTAGAAAGACGGGACCCTGGATTCTGAGGGTTTAGGGCTTTAGTGCCCTAGGGCTTGAGGGTTCAGGGCTTTAGGGTTTAGGGCTTGGGAGTTGAGGGCTTTGGGAACCTAGGATTTGAGGGGTTTAGGGCTTTAGGGTTTCGGGTTTGAGGGCTGACCCTAAACCCCAAACCCCTCAACCCTAAACCCGAAACGTATCCAGCTCCTACAACAAGCTGCCATGACCACCGATCCTTCGACGAACATAGCGGCCTGAATATTTAGAACACGATCTGCCAGGGCTCCTCATAGCCCAATATACAGCAGACCCCTATTCTGATTGGTGATGTCTATATACTGGAACCCTAAACCCTAAACCCTCTGTGATAGACTATGGAAACCCTTCGAGGAACCCTAAACCCTAAACCCTCTATAGAAACCCTTCAAGGAGCCCTAAACTCTGAACCCTCAGGCCCCTGTACTAGTCCCCAGCCGGTGCCGCCCGGATGCACCGCGGCTCTGGCGACGGCGACTTCCGCTGTGGGGAGGCCGAGGCACGGGCGGAGAAAGGGCCTCGTTGTGGTTTGGGGTGTAGGAGGATATTTTCAGAATTGAAAAGGCGTGTAAAAAACGTTTCTAACAGTTTTTCCCTTGAGGGGCTTAGAGAATGGACTTGAAGGTTCGGGGCCTAGCGTGCAAGGTCTTCTGGGACAGAGGTCTCGATAGGCACCTATGATTGCACGCCACTTCCATGACTCCTAAAATAGCCCTTGAAGTAAACTCTCAAGCTGTAGGGTTTAGGGTTTAGTGTTTCGGGTTTAGGGTTTAGGGGTTAAGGGGTTTTTATCATAAACGCTGGAGGTCTAGCACGACTCAGCTTTTGAGCCCTCTAGCACGACTCAGCTTTTGAGCCCTCTACTTGGGGTTGTCTCTGCTGTAAGGAGGCATGTGCTAAGTTACAATCTACTTGTGGATTTTTCCCAGGTTCGATTACTTGAAGGCCCATCGATACTGATAAGTAAGTTTTTAAGTGCCCTGATTGGGTCTAAGAGTGGAGATAGCTGCAGTCACCTTACCTGTAACCATGCTTCCCGTGTCCCGTGATCATGCTTACGAAGGAAGCCCCACAAGAGCCCTCAACTCGAAACCTTTGGCGGGCCTATAGAGCTCTGCCTCTGTGGACTCTGCTTGCGCGGCCTGGCGATGCGGTCTTTCCCTGATTCTGGGGTTCCAGAAGGGCTTTAGGGTTCGGGGTCCCCGGAGAATCGAAACAAACAGGACAAACAGGATCCACCGGGTACCCCTCCGGAACAGTAGAGTTGTATACTTTAACACGGGAAATAAAATATTCTGCTAGCCAGGCCATGTCATTTGAGCCTCCGGGCACTCCGCTACTCTGCTAGAGGTCTCAGGACAAGAAAAGTCCAGTAGGTCGAAACTTTTGCTTCCTGATGTTGGTGGACAGGCCAACTAGTTGAGATTAGGTACGTACTCCCTAAACCCTTAACCGTACATTCAATCTACTTCAATAACTTCACTCGGCATCTGCTCCTCTAAAGAATGGAGCGAAAGACTATCCGAAGAACAGCAGGGTTTAGGCGTTTAGGGCCTGGGTTGGGGGCTTTAGGGTGGTTTAGGGCTTCCATGCTTTCGGCTTCATCGTTCGGGCTTTCAGGAAGCTGGTTTAGGCTTCAGGGTTTGAGGTTTAGGGATTTAGGGGTTTGGGGTCGGGGAATATCTCCGCAAAAGATGTTGTCAACACTGCACCTAGCAGCTCAACAGCTACGAGTACGAAAGGTATGCAGCGTACAGTACTCTTGCCCTGCACCATCCGAAAACCCCAAACCCAACTCCTGAAACCCTAGACCCTACGCACTACACAGAACAACACAGACAGGACGCAGAAGAACCAGATTCGGCTCCTGACGAGGGAGGCGCTGGCACAGCGCTGAACGCCCGGGGCGCCTGGCGAGGGTGTATGTAATGGGGGGTTGAGCAGGAGTGAGTAGGGTTGAAGAGGGTCTATAAGGTGTAAAACTTGTTGGTGAAGGGTCTGATGGGTTTTGGGTTTTGGGATTAGAGTGAGGGCTTCAGGATCATTGCTTTAGGATTCTATGCTTTCATGATTTACAGGCTTTGGCCCTAATAGTTAGAATAGGCTCTTGGGGCATACTATGGTATAGACACAATAAGGAACCCCATGCAATGGTATTTGGTAGATACTTAGGCCCCTCAACTAAAACCCTGTGAACCCGTTCTGGAAAGCTTTACAGAAATCCTTATAGAGACTCTTCTGGAAACTCTTAAGTGGTAGAAACGTTAACGGCCCTTACAATTCCTGTGCTGCAGCTGCGAGTGAAAGAAGGACTGCGTGAGTTAAAGATCATAGGGTTTACGGTTTAGAATGTAGGGACCAGTGCTTAACATTTAGAATCTGGGGCTTGCTGAAAGCCGGTAGGGTTTATGGCTTGGGGTTCAAGGACTAGGGACTGGGGGTTCAGGGTGTAGAGATGAAGGTCTGGGATAGGGTTTTAGGGTTCAGGGGTTCAGGGTGCAACATCATCATCATCATCAGCACGAGCCGGGAGAATGAGTACATAGTCAGACTGGTGGAGATGTCCTAGCGCTTCCCTGCACAAGATCTGTGGCCTGCATGATTCTCAATAACGGTGCAGACCCGTTCGACCATTGAAGACCCAGCATTGCGAACCCGATTGCAAAAGCATAAGCAACATGCTCAAGGTGCAGGGGCCAGGCTTTCACTATCAGACCCTAACTTCCCTACATCCTCAACCCTAGACCCTAGACCTTAAATCCACCATTTAGAGCTTCGGGTCAAGGGGGTCCACTCCTCACGGCCTGACTCCCCAGCCCTAAACCTTGAGCAACAAAGTCAAATTATCACTGGGGCTTGTGCGGTTCAATGCTCGTTCCGTTGCGTGTTCAGGATGGTCTGATTTGGGAGTTTCCGAAAACAAGGGGTACCTTATTTTGGCGTCCTTATAATAAGGATCCTACTATTTAGGGTACTATATTAGGGTCCCCTATTTCCGGAAACTCCCATTTAGTGTTCCAAGACGCGAGGGGCTGTTCCGGGCACTGGGCTCGGCGTTGAGCTTGGAGTGACAAGCAGTCCATTGTGAAGCATTGAGCTCTTCTGCCGCTTTGCGAGCTGTTTTGGCATCCTCGCTTTCGTTAGTTTTGTTTCGGCTTCTGGGCCATGCGCAACAAGCAGCGATCCGTCGCACTGCATCCAGTGCAAATGCCACGCATCGCATTGCGCCCGGAAGCGTACGACTTGAGAATCGTCGTTGGCATCTTGTTTTGCATCTCCGCATCAGGCTGGTCGCTCATGTCTTCAACCTGGGCGGACGCCACCAATCATCGTTATCGCCGGGAATAAGAGGTCGTACTATACTATTACCCAGACCCCCGGGAGGATCTAGAAAGTAGATCCCCTAATTTTGGGCCCTATACTACTAAGGGTACTTTATAGGAACCCCCATTAAGGGATCTACTTTTTGGATCCTCCCGGGGGTCTGGGTACCGTACTGGCTGCGTTGATAGCGTCAAAACGGCTAGACCGCCTGTGTTCCAGCAACTTGGAATACGACAAACTCCTTCTCCTGACTGTTACTAGTCCTTTTCATGCTATTTACTCATGCTAGCGTGATTTTGTATCTTCTTGTCAGTACTAGTTTTGTATCGCTTTATTTCTCCAGTATTGTCTTCTCAAGTCACTGCTGCTAGGATTGCTACTTAAAGGCTCATGGGACTTAGTAAGGTTATAAGTAGATTATAATTAGGATAAACCCACTTAGGGAACTTACAACCCCAATTACAACCTACTTACTGAGTCCCATGAGCCTTTAAGTACCATTTCGAACTCAGCTGGTGCCCATGGCTTGGCCTCCTCCAGGAGGGAGGGCGACGCGGACCTGCGGCCTGGCGGTGGGGTTTGCGCTCGTTGCACGTGGAAAAGGGGGCTGAGGATGAGCATGACGATTCTGACGATGATGAGGATAGTGTTGACCGCCATAGTGGCGGTGACGACGGGATGATCATGATGATGACGATAATGATGATGATGATGATGATGATAGTCATCGTAGCAGTAATAATAGTAACTACAATAAGGAGTAGGAACAGGAGGAGGAGGAGGCGGGCGATGGAAATGGTGACGGTGTACTTCGTCGTCATCATCATAACGGTCATCCACGCCACCAAGTCTCTCCTATGCCGACGACCCGGAAATCCTCCTGAGCACCCTTCAGCAGACTCTGAACCCTAGAACCCAAAACTAAAACCCGGAGCCACAACCCTCAAGGCCACTTTCGTATCCACACCGACTTGTCAAGACTGCTTCTGGTTTTGCCGAAAGTGTCACCACCGCCCACATTGGTGACCAACATGCTGAGTACAAAAGTCTTGTTGTTGCCACTCCCTTGTCTCAACATGCTCTTGGTGAATAATAATTCGGACAAAAAATATTTAATGTGTATATAAGTGCTAGGAAGACTCATCTCGCTACTGCTGCTACTACTACTACTACTACTGCTGTAAAGGCAGGATTGCTGGTACTTGCTCGCTCCTCCCTCTCCTTCTGCTACTACTGCTGTTACTGCAGGTATAAATGCCTTAATCATTGGAATAGGGTTTTGAAGGATAAACTTGCAATCAGCAGATATGGTAGTCTGGCCTGTACCCAACATAACCCTCCTAAACCCTAAACCCTAAACCCTAAACCGTCCACAAGCGTCGAGCCAAAGACTCGGGACCTGAGGATGCTAAACCTTCACCCAGGGAGCCCAATACCCCTTAATTAAGGAATATACCTAGCCTTACCTGGACCCTGCGGAACCTACCTTTTTCGGGCTCCTTATTATGATTTCCTTATATAAGTCCTTAAAAAGGTAGGTTACGTAGGGTTAAGGTATACCTTAAACCATATTATGACTTAAGCTACATTCCTTACAGGGGTATGGGGCTCTCTGGGCAACCCAAACCCCTTAACCCCTAGGTTCCGAAACAATCGACTCGAAAAGCCTGAGATCCCCAAATCCTGAAATTTTCCTAAAACCTTGACCGCCACCATGAACCCTTCTAGAACCCAAGTAGTAGCAACCCTAAACCCTAAACCCTAAAACCCTAAACCGGTAGCCCTCAGAGGAAGGGCCAGAAAGAAGCACCAAAACATAGTTTCCCGGGCCTCGGGGATGGGGTCTCCCGTGGCGCGCAGAGGACCTGTGCACCTCGAGTTTAGGGTTTAGGGTTTAGGGGTTTCGGGTTCAGGGATGTAGGGTCTAAAAGGGCTTAGGCTTGGTGAGAAATGAGACCCTCGTACCAACCTAGGTGAGAGCCGTGCTACAACCTAACTATAAAATACAACAAGACGCCCATACCATCGAATAACAAACAATCCCTCACTCCTCTAGCTCTTCCTATCATGATTCACCGAATACTCTGCAGTTGCAATGTGGAGTCTCTAAGCAAAGGAAGTACAACCTAGGGGACTATAATTTGGACGCTTTTGTAGTAACTGTACGACTCGGCTTGGGCTGGCGCCCGCGAGCCTCCTCGAGGGGCCCCCCAAGGCCTGGCAGGTGGCCGAGGCGGAGTGGGCTGGCGCCGTGGCTCCGGTGGCGTCTGCGGCGACGGCACGTCCGCCGGCGCTGCTGCTGCCGCCGCCTGCGACGCAGCAGCACGCCTGGCCCGCCTCACAGAGGGCGGCTCGCGGGTGTTGTTTCGCACGAAGGTGCTTCGGCTCAGGCGAGCGCTGTCGTCTGGCCGCTCTTGGTAGCGAGCGCGCTTCATTTCCTGGTAAGCTGACTCCAGGACGACGTCGTCTCGGACGATTGAAGTCCTTGGCACCCTCCAAGTACTGGGGTTGTAAACAAGGTAACTATTCTTACAATGACGTATAAGCCCATTTAGGATACTTCTAACCTTACTTACCCTCCAACTAGAGCCTAACACCTAAAGACCAAGAAAGCCCTCAACGAGAATTTTAGACTGCTGAACCAAGATCAGACTGCCCTTTGAAGCCCCATACCCAATGAGAAAATACCCTCCAGCCATGGAGTCGTAATGAACCTCGAAACCCTCAACCCTCTGAAATCATCGTTGCAAACCCTGACTCTAGACCTACGCCGAAGCGTTCCCCCCTTTGCTCTACGTCAATTCGGAACCCGAGCAAACTGAACTTCTAAACCCTAAACACAGCATGAACCAGGTGTAAACCCTACGAAACTATGGAATCCCTACAAAACTAGGGAATCCCGTTTTCGAACCCTTTCTAAAAACCTGTAAAATCTATAAGCCCATAATAAGCTCTTTATAAGCCATAAATAATACAACACCGCAACAGCCCCTATAGCTCCCAACACCAACAGAACACCTTCAAAAACCCTATATTGAAACCGAACGGCGAAACCCTATATAAAGCCCCGTGAAAAACAAAAAGAACCCTAACCTCTCTAACTCTAAAACCCCTAAAGCCTAAACCTCTATAGTAAGCCCCCCAAAAACCTCTCAACCCTAAACCCCTGTACTAAACCCCAAAAAAACCCTCAACCCTAAACCCCTACGCTAGACCCTGTTAACCCCTGTAACCCAAAACCCTAAACCCAAAGCCTGATACTAAACGCTCAACCCTGCAAAAACCCTACTACAAAACCCCACGATCCGAGGCCAGAGCTCTCGATCTCTCCCGAGGCAAAGGTCCGCGACAGCGGGTCATCGCTCCTTTTTCCGCTCTGGGCTCTAGGGGTTTAGGGTTTTTGGGAGTTTAGGGTTTAGGGTTTTTGGGTTTAGGCTCCGTTGTGGGTTCTTCTAGGGGTTCCTTTGTAAGTTGCTTTGGGTTAAGGGCCTTCGGCTTCGGAGTTTTAGGCTTTAGAGGTTAGAGGTTTAGCGAATGCAAATTTCGAGTTTCAACTGCCATATAGGAATGTCATAGTATAAAGTTACAGCTTAGCTTTTAAGGGTCATCCAAAGGACGGATTCCTTTGCAGGTCGTTTCGGATTTAAGGTTTCGGGTGTTGGGACATGTTCCTTTCAGGATTCAATACGGATTCCCTTGGGTAGTTATTGGGTGATTGAGGATCTGGAAGGGTCCTCCACCACGAAAAGGCTCATCGGGTACCAGTCAGAGTCCATGCCCTGCTCTTGGATGAATTCAAGCTTATCCTTCACCAACTTCGCGACCGAAGTGGCAAGTCTTTTTGCCATGGCCTTGGCCTTTCTTTGCGCGGCAACTACAATCCATGCTCCGTCTGTGTGCTTATCGCGTCTTGCACCTTCCATGGCCTTCTCTGCCTTTCGTACAAGGTAGCCGCGAAAGGGTGCCTGGATCTTGGCCTTTCTGTTCTTGTCAGATCGTAGGTGACCAGAAACTGCATAAGCCGGGTGAATCACGGCTTTAAATGGCATGTGTTTGGCTGTTGCCCAAAGGAACCCAAAGGCACACGTCTCCAGGCTGATGCTCTACCCCCGACTCGCCGAGCCTCAACCCTGAACCCGAAACGAGAAAAGACTACATCCCAAACCTTGAACCCTAAAGCCTCAGCTGGAAGCCCTAAACAACAAAAAGACTAATTCCCTAAGCCCCCCAACTAAAGCCCTGATCACAAGACACAGAGCCCGATAAACCCTGAATTTCGTCCCTGAGACAAACCGCCGAGTTCGAGGCCTCAAAGCTCCACCCCTAGGGTTCCTTAAAGGGCTCCTTTAAGGGATTCTTTAGGGTTTAGGGATCTACTAAGGGTTCTATAAGGGGGGAGTTTAGGGTACTTAAAGGATCATGGGACTTAGTAAGTAGGTTATAATTGGGGTTATAAGTCCCCTAAGTGGGGTTATCCTAATTATAACCTACTTATAGCCTTACTTACTAAGTCCCACGAGCCTTTAAGTAAAGTAGGGTTCAGGGCTTGTTGCCTAGAGTAAACTTAATGCTCCCAGCTTGTTGAGGTGCTTAATATTCGGTTCCTAACTACACTTCGTGCTTGGAACTTGTAGGGCTTTCGTTTTTCAGGGATTTAGGGTACCCAGAGAGCCCAATACCCCTTAATTAAGGAATATGGCTTAAATTATATAGGGCTTCATATTATGAATTAAGCTATATTCCTTGATTAAGGGGTATTGGGCTCTTTGGGTACGCTACGCAACCCCAAACTTGTGACTGAGACGCTGAACCCAAATTCATGATAATAGCCGCGAAGCCCCACACGAACATTCAGGTGCAGGGTTTTGGCTTTGGGGCTTAGAGTCTCTGAGGCTGAACTAACTCAGGACACCTGCCCTTAATGCCCTAATTAAACTCCATAAACCCTAAACCCTAATCCCTAACCTGCGACCCATACCCTCAACCCTAATCTCCAAACTCCATAAGACCCAAACCCCAAACCCTTATCCTGAAACTCCATCCCCTACAGAAACTTTGCACCCCAAGATCCGGCCCAAGCGACCTCAGGCTACGTGAGGAGTAGCAGGGGCCCGGCTCGCCTGAGGATTGTGCTCAGGGTTTAGTGTTTAGGGTGCGGTTTGGGGTAATCCCCGCCGATCCCTTCGGGTAAACCCCTGGCTGAGCTTCGTGTGCAATCCGAACATCCAGAAGCTGAATAAGAAGGTTTCCGACTTAGAGTTTAGCTTAAGGCTTGATTCCGGTAATACAGGGTTCAGCGTGTCGTGGCAATTACCTTCGTCAGCATCTGGTTCACAGGTTTCCCCAATTCCACAATCTTGGAATCATCTTGCGAAGCCCGTTCCCAATTCGGGGAATGATGCAGACCCCTGATCAGTAAGCCCTCCTACGTCAAAAGGCACTGTGCTAGGATTTATCAGGGGTCGCAGTGATAAAATTCAGGTTTCTCTGGGACGACGCCCACCTGGGGAGGCTTCCCGGTGGCTCCTTCGAAGCACTTTGGATGCCGAGGGTGCGGCACCTGCCAAAGTTCTCGAGCAGCTTAGGGTTTTGGATTTAGGGTTCATGAAACTGGTTAGGGTTCATGGTGGATTTAATGTTTAGTGTTAGGGTTCATGGTTTTGGATTTTGGGCTCATGGTTTCGGGATTTCTGGTTTACGGGTCATAGTTTAGTCGTTTAGGAATTTAAGATTTTGGGTCCAGGCCTTAGGGTTGAGGGCTCAGGGTCCAAGATGTATAGAGATTAAGGAATTTAGGAATGCAACATACGCTTTCAGGGTTGGCGGTCGTTCTCCCACATCATAAAACGCCAAGCACTGGGGCAGGCAGAGAGAGAGAGAGAGCGAGAGATAAATATATATGTATATATATATACATACTTATTCATGTATGTGTGTTTTATATGTGTGTTCATGGCCACTTTTGGGCATCTTACGGTTTAGTTATAGACTACAACTGGACATCACTACTAACCATTCAGGTCCCTGTATTACAACCCCTAAAACCATATCAAGCCCCTGAAGAACCCATCAAAGTCATTCTCTGGATCTTTCTAACTCCCTCTAGAACCTTAAACTGTAGAACACCAAACCCGAAACCGTCTTGTAGAAACTATAACTAAAACCCAAGAAGGCCCCAAAACCCTAAACCCTAAACCCTAAGCCCTGAACCCTAAACCCTAAACCCTAAACCCTAAACCCTAAACCCCTAAACCCCTAAACCCCTAAACCCTAAACCCCTAAACCCTAAACCCTAAACCCTGAACCGGGAGGGCCTTGCCCCTGCAGCGCTGCCCGACTCTCCGCACTGAGGCTGCGCTGCCACGCCCCCGGGCCTCCACGGAAGCTAGGGCCGGTTTAGGGTTTAGGGTTTCGGGGTTTCGGGTTTAGGGTGTGTAGACAGTGTGCGCGCGATGGGTGCGCTTCTTTAGAAATGGGGGCGCACCCACTTATCGCGCGCTTGCGTCAGCATGTAGTCCCGCCCCAACCACCCCAACTATTCTCAATTAGGGTTTAGGGTTCACCCCCCAAAC
>BGNK01007566.1:1473-12872 GCA_003297005.1 Symbiodinium sp. clade A Y106
TGGCATTGGCTCAAGACTGGACCAAGGCTTGACAAAGGAATGTCTGCTAGAGTGTGACTGGGGAAAGTGATTGATCTTTGGTATCCCCTAGAGTGTGGATTGTCCCACTGATTTTTACACTCTCTCTCTCTGTGCAGCAGTGTGGCGAAAATTTGCTAGAGCCGTTTCAGGCCTTCAGGCCTGAGCAGTTTGTCCATTCGGAAAGGTGATCGTTTCCATGTCGTGTCATCTACCCGGCAGCGTCAACAGCTGCTCGCTTCAATTGGCGGCAGAAGCCGCACGGGACTGCTGCGCAACAGTGTTAAGGCCTGGAAAGCTACTGGAGCATGCTGGCAGGCACCGACTCTACTCGGCATGCACCTGCAGAAACCTGATCTGTGTGCATCACTCTGGGTCGTTCGGGAGGTGTTTGATTCACCAGCCTTCGGAGCGAAGAGTTTGCTGCAAGCAAAACCAGTTCTGTTCCTTCGTTGACTTGTTTGATTTCTTTGTCGGAAAGAGACATGCACAGGACAGGACGCCTCAGCGAAAAGCTGGCTAAGCTAAACCTTGAAGGGTACAATGAACATTGAAAGGTACAACTGATGGGTGAAGATTCGAGCGACTTCCATTTCTTGTTTGCACCATGGTTCGACCCCATGGGAAAGATGGGGAGAGTGGGTTCCATGTCGGCTTGACATGCTTTCAGACCGTGTGGACGCTGTCGTGGAAGTTCCGCTTGCTCGTGCTGCCCTTGGTCTTCTCTAACGTTTGCAAGCTGTCAAGCACTCTCTTTTCTTTGTGCGCCGAGGCTGGGATCATGATCTATACTTTTCCTTGCAGCCGAAGGAAGGAAAGACCTACGTGCATCATGCCGGCTTCCTTCAGGCCTTTGTGTGGTTGAACATGGTGCGTCGGTGACAGTTAGTTTCAAATCCTTCATGACGTTGAAGGGTGCAGATCTCTTTGACCCCAGCTACTTTGGATTCAGCACCGCAGAGGCCAGAATGTCCGCCTGCGTTTTTTTCTTAATCACATGGTCTCAGCGGCCAAGGTCGAAACAACAGACCCTCAGCAGAGACTGTTGCTTACCTCGGCATATGAGGCAACTCGCGGAGATGGCGACTTGTCTTGACATGCTCCCATGGGTTAGAGTCGGTTAGAACGGTTAGAGAGTGCTTGAATACCAGACGTCGCGGACTTGCAGACTGACATAATGTCAGCTCAGGCTACGACAAGTCGCTTCTCCAAACTGCTCCCTTCGTGCTCGAGCTGCATGGAGCTGAGTGTGGATGGCATGAGCTGTGTTCGGGCCAAGGGCGTCTTTGCTGCACTGACCAACTTGGACTGGTACCAACTCGTCGTCCCAAAAGCCGGAGCACACACTGGCCCTGGTGTGTCGGGAGCCATTGGCGCCAACCGCATCAGCAGCCTGCCTTTAACAGTGGGGCTACACCCAAAGTAAAGTGACACCGCACTTGGCTCTGCATCGATTGCTCAGGCTACGTATTTGGTCTCAAAGGTCCCAGCATGACGGCAGCGACCCTGGATCCCTGACATCAATGAAGGGTTCACTGCATCGGCTTGACACTGCGCTTCATCTTCAGATTGATACTGCTTGCTCGTCTTCCATTTCCGCACTCCATGCAGCAGTTCGCTCCCTGGAGGTCCAAGATGTTCAGTTGATGGGGAGAAACTTAGCAGCCTTCCGCATTGCTGCCAGGGGGAGGTGCCTGCAGCTCTCGTTGCGGCTGCCGAGGCAAGCTCGCTTTTCTATCGCTTCTCGCTGTTCTGCGGCTGGCGCCTCTGCGTTCTCTGAGGTCTTGCATGGACCCAGCAGCTTTATGCTGCGCTCGGTCGCAGGAATGCTTTCACCAGATGGTCGCTGCAAGACTTTTGATGCGACTGCAGACGGTCCCGTGGCCAGAGAGCAACTGTGAGTCCGAAGCATCAGAATTTAGATGGGATTCCGGCGCCAAAACTGAAGCCGCCCGAGGCTACGTTCGTGGTGAGGCCGGCGCCCTGCTTCTGAAAGGGCGCGACGAGGTCTCTGTTGGTCGCTGCCGTGAAGTGGCGCAGGCTGAACTTGCACGCTATATTGAATCATTGTGGGGCTTAGCGGCCCGTAATCTGATACAGGAAGCCACCAGCAAACAGCAGATTTGATGCACCATGAGTTTGCTTCAGGTTCGTGCGGTGGTCGCTTGGCAGAAGAGCCTGCTGTTTCTGGAAACGGCGACATGTTCCATGTTGCAACCTGCAAGGTCATGAACCAAGACGGCAGAAGTGCCACGTTGACGGCTCCAAATGGCCCCTGTCTTGAATACTCGAAGAGAACTTCAGGCACCGTGCTCCTGACAAGCTAAACGTCCCAGGTCTTAGCCAGGAGGAACTGCTGAACAGCGCCATGCAGCAGGCAGATCTTGAACCGGTGGAGCTAGGGGCTATAGAATGTCCAGTACTCAGAAGGAACGTGGGAGTGGTAGACTTTTGCAGCAGCCACGATTTAGTGAGACTTCTCAGGCCATGGTACCGGGACAGCTTTGGGAGATCCTATTGAGGTGGGAGCTATCAAGGCCGCTACGGAGCCGTTCCTGCTGCTCAGTCGCCTTTAACCAAAACGCCACGAGTGTTTGTGGCTCCTCGACTTCTGCATCACTCTATCCAGGTCTCCAAAATCTCCCAGCAGAGACCTGCCGTCGTTGCAGCTGGCAGCAGCTCTGCCGAAGTGCTACAATAGAATCTGCCCCGCGGCACCCTCAGCTTGCATCGACCTCAGAGTCTTTGCTGGTGAGGCTGGCAAGTCAAACCACGGCCACCTTGAAGGGGCTGCTGGTTTCGCTGGCATGCTGAAGGCACGGTTGCGGTTCCGTTGAGTAGCCCAGCTAGGCCTGGCAGAGTAAACCATGCACCTTTTTGTTTCAGATGGTTGCGTGGTTCCAAGGCGTGTGTCCTGCCGAGTAGCTGTTTTGTTTTCGTCCGCGAAGTTTATTTAGGAGCTGTCAGCGGATGTTTCCGGTTCAGGCCGCTGCGTTTCGCGCGCACGATTGCCCAAGTCGAGTTTGCTGTTGGACTCAGGTTGCTGCCTGCCTCCAGCACAAAATGGTCCCCCCGAACCTTCACTTTCAGGTACATCCTAATGTGTGCTTCTACACTCATCGGTTTGTTGGCACAGCCGAAGCCAACCCACTGTGCAGGAACTGAATCCCCACATCTCCCTCGGAGACCGCCTGAACGTGCCCACTTCTATCGCAGAGCTGCAGGTTGCCGAACAGGTGCGCTGCATGTGACCGAGGTGATGGTAGTAGAGTAACTGTTGTGACATGTTGTAACTGCAGATTGCTTTCTTTTGTCACAAGTGTTGCAAGAGAACCTGAGTGGGTTTGAATAGAGCTGCAATACCCAAAGACTCCAATACCACTTAATTAAGGAATATTCCTTAAATTATAGTAAGATCCCTACTATGATTTAAGGTATATTCCTTAATAACGGGATATTGGAGCCTCTGGGTAATTGGCAGCAACATATGACCTTACCACCAGTTTCGAAGAGAGATGGGCTGCCCGATCACATCATCGGCGTAAATACTACCGGCACAGTCAGCTACACTTTTGGCACATATGCCATGCAGTGAGACTCTGCGTTCTAACATGCCCAAGCCAGCGGCTGGCCTCCGTCCCAGCCCCGAGGGAAGGCCGGACGCCGACGGTGAAGTCAAGATGTCAGCAAGAACGGACCAAGTCTCAGTCCCCTGGGACAACGTTGATGCTTATTTGAAAGCTTGCATCGTGCAGACTCGCCAAGCTTCTGCAAGTTGGAGGAAGTCAGCTTCCCCGGGTGTGCTGCCAAAGCAAAAGTATCGCTGAAACCCAAAACTCCCTACACGCTGAATGCGAATCTGCAAAGAGACCCTACAAAGTCGATAGACCCGTTAAAAATCCACCTACATACACGCCCCTGTAAGACCCCAGCAGGACATCCACAAAGTCTGAACTGAACCCGGTATCTGCATGTCCTTCATGTGTCACGCCAGGCCATGGGCGTATCGTCCTTCGGTTTTGGTGGGACAAATACCCATGCGCACCTCGATCCTAGCACGTTTTTGTCAGTGCTAACTCGGCGACAAGCCATGTGTTTCATTCAGCAGTGTCGTTCCTGAGGCTGCTGATGAGATCGCGGGAGCTTTGCAATCAAGCTACTCCGGACTGATCTGATGTTCTTGTGCCACAGACATGCGCAATTCCAACTTCTGCTCTGAACACTTGCAATCAGCCAGGAAAGTTCACCAGCGATCCGCTCAAAGCGCCTGGCATTCCTATTCACAGGACTGTCGTGGAGTCTATTTGATCTCATTCTTGCTTGGTCGTGAGTGGAGGACAGGGTTCACAGCTGCCGGACATGGGGAAGACGCTCTACCGAGCGGATGCCTCCTGGAGCAGTTGGACAGTGGAGTTTTGGTGTGTGCGAAAGGGGTTCGCAGGCATGTGCCGTGCACTTCAGTACTTCAGCGGTTCATGCACCGATGCGTTTGATGCTGGTGTTACACAGGGAAAGTGCACTGATATAATTTGATGGCAGGCTACTTTTTGCCGGTCTAATGTCTGCCCTCCACCGGATTTAGTTGGAGCTGATTCCTCAGGCAGCGAACATTGAGCTTCTAGATCTACTTTGCTGTGTCTTAGAGAATGGCAGTTGAGGCGTTGAGCCCTTATCTTGAGAAGTCGGAAAGGATCCATGAGTCAAATTGTTACCGCTCAGTTGTACCGGGACACGCCTTTCATATGACAGCAGATGCGGATGCTGCAGCCGGCTTGAGCCTCACAAAAGAGACCAGATTCAATTCTGGTAGCGGAGCTGATTGCTCCAGCTGTAGGCTGCACTCGCCGCCATAGTGGCGACTCCGTCGGCTGCGACGACTGCGGCTCTCTAGCCAGCGACCACGACAACACCTTCTTCGAGTTCCTCCTCTACTTCCTCGGTCTTGCGACCCACGACAACCTCACCACGAAACACGGTCACTACGATTTGGTTCCTGAGGCTCGGAACCGCACTTTTGGCAGCAGGACAGCTGCTTCTTTTCTCCTCGGCGCGGACCACCCTTTGCTGTGTTCCTGTGCCGGCGGCCATCGGAGTACGAGCCCTACAGCCTGGAAGAGATCCGGACCTACTGCCCGATCCGCCGCAAGATCTACGTGACGGTCCGGATCGAGACCTTCTACCGAGCTGGCTGGACAGCAGACCCGTGAGCACGATGGCGAACCCCAACAGCCAAGGTGGTGTGCCATTGGATGAATGGCGGAAGGACACGCCACCAGGCTGGCGCCCGGGCATCGAGAACTACCCGCTCAAGACCTACTTCGCGAAGTTAAAGTTGTGGTACCGATGCTCGGAGGCCCCGGACGAGATCATCGGCCCGCAAGTTGCGGGAAGACTCCAAGGCCGAGCTCAGAGGATAGCCTTGGAGCTGAAGCTGATCAGGCCAGACGGCACCTACGATGTGGGCGACGCAGCGTTGGTCAGGCTGAGCGTGGACGAGGTGATCGACCCGAACGATGGCGTGACGATCATATAGCATGCGATCCCCAGCGGCGTCCAAGCCCTTTGCAATGCTCTTCGAGATGCCGTTTGGGGACACAGACGAGGCTCAGACGACCAAGGCGCTGGAGATGTTCTTTGAACACAAGCGACCCCACGGTCAGGACCTCCAGGAGTTCACGGCCGAATGGGATCTGAGGTACGAGGACGCGAGGTCCAAGGCTGGCCTTGATATCAATGCCGTGGCAAAGAGCTACATGTGGCTTCGCCAAGCAGGTCTTCCTCAGCGGCATCAAGACGACCTTCGGCTTCAAGTGCATGGCGACTTGAGCAGGTTTAACGACCTGAGGACTTTGGCGGTGCGTCTCTCGCATCGCGTCGACAAGGGCAACAGCACAGGTGACGTCTTCTATGAGCAGGATAAACACGACGACACCCCGGAGGACGACGGCTGGTATGAAGACGAGCTCTACTGGGCTGACTCCTGGTGGGACGAGGACTTCTACCAGCACGTGTCCGAGGACCACGCTGAGACCTGGTATGGCGATGAGGAGTACTTCGATCCCTATGAGCAATGGCCTGGAGATCCTGCAGCCGAACCCGGCTACCAAGGAGAAGATCACCCAGACGAGGGCGAAGCAGAAAGCGTCTACAGCTCTGGAGGTGGACGCGGACGTGGAGCCGGTGCTTTTGGGTCAGGCTGCCACGTGTGCGGCAGCAAATGGCATCATGCTGCCGACTGCCCTGTCCGAGGAAAAGGTTTCGGCCACGATGGCGGTAAGAGCAAGGGCAAGTACGGCAAAGGCAAGACCAAGGGCAAAGGAAAAGGGAAGTTCCGACCGAAGGGCAAGGCTGGCGGCAAAGGACGACCCAAGGGCTGGAGTTCCAAAGGATCATGGTCATCGCCTGCCCAGGTACTACACCTCCAACGACCCCTACGGCGAGGACTACGCTTATGCCAAGGACTCCAGCTCGGAGACTCTCCTCCTAAGCCTCAGCCCGCTAAAGCCACCAAGTACTTCGGCATCGACAAGGACCTCGAGGTGAAGCAGGACTACTTCGAGGACCTCTTGAAGCTCGAGCGGTCGGGGCGGCTTACTGCGCCATCCTCCTCAAGCAATGAGGCAACGGAAGCTGACCAAGGCTCCTCGGCACCTCCGGCACCGACAGTGAAAAACCTGTCTTTCTTCGTTCGCAAGATCTCTGGAGAAGACAGCGACGGAGACACCTCGCCGAGACATCGAACGTATCATGAGCAGCCGGACAATGGCGATGTGTTCCACACCGTGGCTGGACAACGAAGGCGAGGTCTCATCATCGACCCGGGTGCGGCTAACGGCTTGGTGGGCTCGGAGACGCTTCGCGACTTGCTGGCGCATGTGGACATGGCGAGGCAGGTCGAGTCCACTCTGGAATGGAGGCCGAAGCGCTCGGAAGTGACAGGCATCAGTGGTGCTGCGGACACGACACTTGGAGAAATTACGATGATGCTGCCTATGCTGAGCGGCCTGGAAGGCGCCAACTACAAGGCCGACGTCATCGGCGGTGACGCCTGCTCTTGTCGGGAATCCCGCGCTGGTGGGCATGAAGTCGATCATGGCCTCGAACTGGTTCACGAACAAGGACGGCTTGCTGGCGATTCCCACCTCGGACAACGACTTCCATCTCATACGACTTCTCTACACGGACTCGCGACACTACCTCCTTCCGCTCGACGAGGAATGCTCAACTTCGGAACTTGCCGAGGAGGCGACCAAGCTCAAGAGCTTTCTTACCAAGGTTCACACTCAGTCGTGTGCCAGATGGAAGGATGTACGAGCGTGGTTTACGAGGGCGACTACAGCAAAGCCAAAGCGGAGTCAAACAGAAGCGTACGAGATGTCGGCCGAGGTCACCGCAGGCACTACCACCGGAACCTCCGAGGCAGTGGAACAACCACCAACAGCTACCGTCGCAGCACCACACCAGATCAAGAAGGACACTGGGGCCAAGAAGGTTGTGACTATAGATGATCAACAACCACCGACAGCTACATCAGCACCACACGAGATCAAGAAGGACACTGGGGCCGTAGATATTATGTTCGAACAGCTCACGAGCATCTCTGGTCCAGACAACGCCGAACAGCTCACGAGCATCTCTGGTTCACCGGACGCAGAAGCAAGGTTCTCCATGCCATCCTGTTACTATGGTGACTCTCTCCCTCAGGACATGCATGAACGACCACGACGATCTCTGGCCGCCTACTACAAGAACAACAAGGAGGAGTATTGTGCGAAGACAGGACACCATGTGGTCACTCCGGCCAACCCGATCAATGGAAGACGACTACTCGGACCAACCGGAAGGCTCACCTTTGGGAGATTGGTTGAGGAGCCGGGAGGCTCTCGTACCTAGCCATCCTCACTGGGCTAGTTACGCTCTTCCCCGTGGACCACAGGTACGGTTGGGACAGTATACTGACTGCAACCACCAGCAGATGCTTCTCGAGGTGCAGAAGACAGCCCAACCGTCCATGATCGTGGTGTCACCTATGGACATCTTTCCCGCACTCTCCTCCAATGCCACCGCTGAGGAACGTGAACTACTACAAGAGCGAGAGAATGTCACCATGAACTTCGTGAAGACCCTAGCAGCAAACCAAGCCAACAGCGGCAAGGGTTTCATTGTCGAGGGCCCTTGGAACTCTCAAAGATGGAAGAAAACCTGCCTGTCGACACTGGGCCAAGATATCCAGGAATGTCGCCCAAGGCAGCGCTCGGACGTGTGTGCATACTTGAAGGTTCGCGTCGGTTGCTAAGTACTTGTCCTGGTTATTGGACTTGCATCGGGGGTTGTGCCACTTATATAACTTGAGTTACAAGGCTTGTCTAAATGCACTTAGCAGACTTATATAAGTAGATTACAGAGATTAAATAAGTCGTTTATAGAGATTACATAAGTCCGGTAGCCAAGTTATAACATCCAACAAATGAGATAGATATATATGTAGATTGCACATAGNTATAGAGATTACATAAGTCCGGTAGCCAAGTTATAACATCCAACAAATGAGATAGATATATATGTAGATTGCACATAGCATGAGGGATGACGTGCCAAAAATCCAGTCACCCAATCGCTGAAGTACCCTGAACTGCTCTGCATATTGCAGCAGTTGCATTCATCGGCCGTCGATGGCATTGGCACCTGCGAGGGGATCTGCTGTCTTTCGTACGTTTTTGTCAGCGATGCAGGGCACATGTTGCTCGCAAGCAGGCTCATGACGAATGCTTTCACGACATGTTTCGGACTTTGTTTTTAGGCCCGGATGACCAATGTACTCGCGTCCTTCTGGCTCCACAAACAGCATCCACTGACTGCGCCAGTGTCCACAAGGACGGGCTGAGCACTCTCCGTCACCGTGTATGCCCAACCATGCACATGACTCCATGGGACGATGCATGTCATGGGCCGATCCATCATCTCGGCATGGAACTGGATGCGACCGACAGATCTCGTGCCCATGTAAGAAAACTCCACGACATCGCCCCTNACGACATCGCCCCTGCTGCACTCGAAACCGCCACCATGCACTGCACTCAGAGCGTGAAAACACTCACCATGGCATTGCAAGGTCTCACGCATCAGCTCATGCAGCTTCTTAGTAGCTTTGGTTTTGTGCAGCAGGCGAATTTCAGTGGATGGCATGTCCTGCTTCAGCACATTAAAAAGAAAGCTGTACCGCCATGATGTCTTGCAGCAGGGATTCTTCGTACTTCTTTGCAGTGTCCTGCTTTTGGGAAGCAAAACGCTTTATGAGCTTGTGTTTGCGCTCATGAACGAAACAACTGATCAGAGTCCCAAAACGTTGGAGGAATTCTGGNCATGGACATATGCATTTTCGGTATCCATGATTCGTCGCCGTGGACTTTCAAGTGGCATTCTAAATGCCTTCGAATCGCTGCTCCCAACTCTGGTGCCGTGGTGCTGCCGCCTCTCGCCAGGATCTGCAACAGATCCAGCACTTGGACCAGCAACAGGAAGGAATGAACTTTGCACTCTGTGTCCGAGTCCACATGCCCACATACAAACAGTAAAACAAACAGGCGGAGCAGTGGCACGANGAATGAACTTTGCACTCTGTGTCCGAGTCCACATGCCCACATACAAACAGTAAAACAAACAGGCGGAGCAGTGGCACGAAGTTCAAAAGCTCTGATGCCGAGGCCTTTAACGGTGAAGTTTTCTTGTCTCTGGCGGCCTGAAGAATGTTCTTCGGGGACGACCCAGCCGTCTGAGCAGGCCAGTTGGAACTCTGCATGAACTCTGTGACGCGGCTTTCCGGAAACCCCGCATCCCTGAGACCGCCGAGGACGAGGCCGCATTCGATGTTGCACACCCCGTGTACTAAATAGATGTGAAACCAATCANAACTCTGCATGAACTCTGTGACGCGGCTTTCCGGAAACCCCGCATCCCTGAGACCGCCGAGGACGAGGCCGCATTCGATGTTGCACACCCCGTGTACTAAATAGATGTGAAACCAATCAAACATGATTGTTTCCGGGATGTCGTATCCAATCATGTCGTCCATGAGAAGTCCTGAAGACTTAAAGTTGAATCCCACTGATGTTTGCAGCTTGGAAAAAGCNTAGATGTGAAACCAATCAAACATGATTGTTTCCGGGATGTCGTATCCAATCATGTCGTCCATGAGAAGTCCTGAAGACTTAAAGTTGAATCCCACTGATGTTTGCAGCTTGGAAAAAGCAGCGCAGCTCATGTTCTGCTCAGCATCTCGAAGGTACTCCAACAGCTGCCGGGTGCTGCTGTTGGTATGTAATCGGAACTGTGCACTATCAACGCATGTGGAGAGGACGAAGTCGCTGCTATANGTGCTGCTGTTGGTATGTAATCGGAACTGTGCACTATCAACGCATGTGGAGAGGACGAAGTCGCTGCTATAGTCGGCCACAGCATTCTTGTGGCCGATGATGTTAGTGCACCGAACACAAAAGAGGCTGCCGCTGGCTCCTTTGTTCTCCATGGAATGCTTTATGGCTGATTCGTCAGCCACCAACACACCCAGCCTGCCAAAGACAATGTGCGGCTGGTTGCACGGGCGAACATGGATGCCAGCTCGANCGCTGGCTCCTTTGTTCTCCATGGAATGCTTTATGGCTGATTCGTCAGCCACCAACACACCCAGCCTGCCAAAGACAATGTGCGGCTGGTTGCACGGGCGAACATGGATGCCAGCTCGACAATCGTGTGGCTGCACAAAGGTCCGGAGCATGTATTTCAGGAGCACCGTTAATCCTCCAAGCTTCTGGCATACATTGCTCCTCAAGACTGTGAGTGGAAACCACATGGATTCGCTGGAAAGAGCTCTATGCCCCCACTCCAACACAGACCAATATATGGCCTGTGTCCGGCGAAGGTTGACCACTTTCANTACATTGCTCCTCAAGACTGTGAGTGGAAACCACATGGATTCGCTGGAAAGAGCTCTATGCCCCCACTCCAACACAGACCAATATATGGCCTGTGTCCGGCGAAGGTTGACCACTTTCAAGGTGTTTCCGGGCGTTATTTCATCGTTGTAGGTTATAATATTCCACGGCTCTGTGTATGAACATGGCTTGGACTGCAGTCTCTCATTCAAGAAAGAAGCGAACGGCTCCTCTGTTGCACAGTGGGCCAGAAGCACCGATGGAGGTATGAATGGCACACTGCACGTTTTATTGCTGCCCTCCAAAGGCACTTCGACGTGCTGAATCATATGCCCATACGAATTGGACCAAGATCCTGACTCGTCATCACGTGCTCTTTTCACAGAGCTGCGAGAGGTCGTCACTGCAGCATCCAAAAGCCCAGCCGCATGCAACTCCTGCAGCACGTGC
>BGNK01007569.1:967-16550 GCA_003297005.1 Symbiodinium sp. clade A Y106
ACACCAATTATAATATAATCCTGAAACCTTCCTGAGCAATGCCTTTTACCAGCAATATTCCTACAGAGCATCCTCTCCCCAAAGTCCTCAAATATACATACCTTTGGAGCCTCAGGGTTCAGGAGATATCCTTAAGCCGCAACGCCGCGCCGTCACAATGCAGGGCCGACATGTATGGTGTGACATATCTGTTCCTATGATTCTTAGTCTTAGTAATGATATTCTTTTCATTAGTATCTGTTACTATGGTAGTTATTGCTGTTGTTACGATCACTGTTGTAATAAACCCTAAACCCTAAACCCTAATAGAACCTATACTATCGCCCCGAAGACGATCATCTGCAGCTTTTTTCTTAAAGCAAGGGCCAGGTTCTGGTTTCCGCAGTTCGGGGTTTCTGCAACCATGCATACCGTAATCAGAGTGGGTGAAGGGTTTAGGGTTTTGGGTGCAACCATGCATACCGTAATCAGAGGGGTGAAGTTTCTGGTATATATGATATGTAATTAACTAACCATGCCAAAAAGAAGAGGCTGCCCTTCGTTTGGCCAGGGAACTCCGCAATAGAAGGAGGCGAGCAGTAAAGAGATTCGTCGCGAAATCCTTGTGCTGTGCCCAAGTGCTCAGCTTAATAATCATGCTTGCAATTAGGAAACCGTTGCGACAGGATCGGAAACCTGCTACCCGAAGCTCACGAGCCTTAGACTCAGACCCCAGACTTCAAGCCCCAAAACCCCAACCTTTAGGATTTAGGGTTTAGGGTTTAGCCCATAGCCATAGCCCTGACGGTGACTTGAACACTACGGCCCAACAAGAACACGTGCGTTTCAAGTCACCCAGGCCTCACGCCCCTTTCCACACAACGCTCCAGGCAGTGCAGGGGTTTACCAAGGTCGGGTCTTGCAACGAAGTTCATATGAGGTCTTACGCCAAGGGTCCAAAGGACCCAATAATAAGGTACTTGGGTTTAGGGTAGTAGTTATGTAGGTTAGCATTCTGGAGAGTATATGATTATTAGGTACTTGGACCCTTGGGGTTACTCCCCTAATAGTAGGATCCTTATATTAAGGACCCCAAAATAAGGTACCCCCAAATTTTCATATAAGCCGCGGGGCTCCCCCAGTTAAACCCATAAACCCATACGGGATTCGGGGGTTTTGGGTTTTAAGGGTGTTTGGTTTTAGGGTTTGGGATTTAAGGGTTTAGGGTGCTTGGGGTACTTTAAGGGTATGGGGTTTAAGGGTTTAGGGGTTTTGGGTTTTAGGACCCGGGTTAGGGGTTTAGGTTTTGGTGCTGAGTTGAGTGTTGGGGGTGGAGTTTAAGATTTAACGCCTTAGTGCCTTGCACCTAGGACCCGGAATGCAAGCCTATTTGAAGTAAAGTCGTGTAATGCTCATTCGGGGGTTCATATGCCAAGCAAACCGCAGGGTTCAAGGGTTTTGAGCAAGGGCGTGATGCAGCAATCCGGGCATTCAGAGGACCCCATACCCCGTAATTGATTGAGGACTATGAGAGTTGAAAAAATGTTGATTCCTATTTCTTTATGGAGCTTGTTCGGGTTATTTCCTGAACTGAGGAGTTTGAATTTCTGGTTTCTTCTTGGATTAAGAAGATCAGGGATATTAGATTGTACTGTTGGGCGAGGAGAGTGATCTGGACTTCCTCACTTCCTAAGGGGTCCTAAGTAGAATGTAGGGTTTCCACAGTAGGAATCATGACTATGATTTTGGAAATTATCCCCCACAGCCGTACCTAGTGGAATCCATCCTGGCACCGAGCCCTAAACCCTAAACCCCTAAACCCTAAACCCGAAACCCCTAACCCCTAAACCCTGAACCCCTAAACCCTAAACCCCTAAACCCTAAACCGCACCACAAGTTATGAGTCCGCGGACTAAGAGGATGAATATTTATCCCGAACTCGGAACCTTGAACAACCAGGATGTTTTTATGTAATACGGCTGATGGACAAAATCCTACATTACCCATTATAAGGAATATACCATAATTCCCATAGTTTAGGGTCCTTAGGGTCATG
The DNA here is from genome assembly GCA_003297005.1 of Symbiodinium sp. clade A Y106. Lineage (NCBI taxonomy): Eukaryota > Dinophyceae > Suessiales > Symbiodiniaceae > Symbiodinium > Symbiodinium sp. clade A. The sequence continues at coordinate 3,003 of BGNK01007569.1, forward strand.
CAGGATTTTGTCCATCAGCCGTTGTGTGGTCTCCTTAGGATTCCTTATTCTTACCTTAACTTAAACTACCATAACCTACTTTTTTGTAGGTTCTTATTACGAATCCTAATATGGTTTTTATAGGGACCCTACAAAAAAGTAGGTTTTGGTAGGTTGAGGTAGTATAGTGGTGACGAGCTGATGCCGGCAGAGGGCTCCGCCAGCCAGGCGAGCGCGGCACCGTCCGGAGGTGGCGGACCGATGTTCCGCCTGGCACCCAGGTTCCGGCGGAGGGCCCAGCCTCGCCACCCGACCCAGAAGACGATGGGTCCTACCGGTGCATCAAGTGCTTTCGCGCTTTGGAGTCGGTGGTGCAATGGCACTTGCACCGGGCGGCCGTGCACGGCGCCCTGCTTCCCGACGCGCTCTTCCCTGACGCGGCCGAGACCAAGCCGATGGCGAGGATCGTCAAGCCCGACATCCCGGGGTACCCCAAGTGGGTGAAGTCGAGGGGCTCATACAAGACCTTTTGGGTCTCTGTGCACCCCACCCGAGATCAGGTGCGTCACGGTGCGTCAGGACTTTCGCGGACGGCCTTTCAAACCCTAGTCAAAGGCCGTATGTCGTTGCAGTAGAACGATTTTGAATCGGGCGTGTGAGGGGATATTCCCACTACTTACCCCTTTCTTGTAGGCCTGTCTGGGCTTGAATGCAGGAAATTCCAGGGCACAACCTAAAATCCAAAATCAGCATTGCCCCCCTCCCCTCTCCAACCTAAATCCTAAACCCTAAACCGTAAACCCCAAACCCCAAACCCTACAACGACCCTAAACCCTAAGCCCCTAAGCCCTAAATCCTAAACTCCCTAAACCCCTTAAGCCCAATCGGAGGTCCAGCGCCCCTGCGCTGCTCTACACAAGCCTGCGGCACGAACTCCGGCCCTCCACCAAGCTTTTCCTAGTACACGGTTTAGGGTTTAGGGTTTAGGTTTAGGGGTTTAGGGTTTAGGGTTTAGGGTTTAGGTTTAGGGGTTTAGGGTTTCGGGGTCCAATTACCTAAGGGTTCCGTTAAGGGTTCCTTATAAACGGGTCTACAAGGATTACGAATTAGGGCTACTATATTGGGGGCCTGAATGATTACCTATACTATTTTGGGGATCCCTTACTATAATCATAGTATAATGGGCCCAAAAGCCATCTTCCAATTATTAAGACCCCTTTATTAAGTGGCTTGAATTATATAGGGTATGGTTTATATTGCTAGTATCCCCATAATAAAACCCAATATATGCAGTCACCAATATTCAACAGGAGGCCTTTCTACACTCACCAAAACGGTAATATAAACCCAACTTCATATGGCTTATGATTCAAGGTATATTCCTTGTGGGCACCGGACAGGGGCTTGATTTATAGTAGCAATGAACCATATAACTCCCATATGGGTGGTTGTCAAAAGTAGGGCCCTTTTTGGGTACCTTATTATCATTCGGCACCTTATATTTAGGGTACCCAAAAAGGGGCCATAATTTTGACAACCCATATATACTTATACTATGTACTTGTGCTATTAACGACACCGAGAGCTACTCTAATTATCACGGCCCGTGTATTCCCCAGCAACTCCACTAGAGGCACAGGGTCTGTCTGGGCTCTACCAGACGGCCCAAGTACGCAACAAGGGGGGTCCTAAGTTCCACATACCTGGGGAGCCAAAAGACTCGTCGCTGCACCTGAAATACGGGGCTCATAACCCACTATTTTGCAGGGTTTAGGGGTTGCAGGTATTTACTACACTCCGAGTAGTTCTGGGTAGGCCAAATCCTCTGAGTAATATATGTTAAATGATATGAAGGATCCCTCTATCAGTAAACCCTCACCTTTGATCTCCCTAAGGGTCCAATTGCCCAAATCGAGCTGTTCTACGTAGCACAGACTTTTCAACATATAGTGTTTGGGATAATATTCTATATATATATATATATATATGTATGTATGTGTGTATATATATATATGTGTGTGTACTCATTTATTCATTTGTTTATACATCCCTACAAGTGTAGACTGTAGATGCGTGACTGATGAACCCTTTTGATTTCAGGCCCAGATATTGGGATCCCTTGTTAGAATACCTGTTAGGGTCGAGGGTGAGTCAGCGTCTTCCCAGAGCCTCCAAAACCCTTGAATTAAGGAATATGCCTTAAACCAAATTAGGGATCCTCTTATAATTTACGGCATATTCCTTAATTAAAGGGTTTTGGAGGCTCTGGGTTCACTATTTGTGTATTTGGAAGCCTCTAGGTTCGGCTTGATTCAGGGGGCTGAGGGCTTCGAGGGCGATTGAGTCTCGGATTGAGGGGTTCCTTAAGGGTTCCTATTAAGGGTTCCTACAGGGGGTATAGGGTTTAGGGTTTAGGGGGTTTAGGGGTTTAGGTTTAGGGTTGAAAGGGTGGCTAGCCGTTGCATGCTGCTTAAATGAAGCCACGCGGTGTCTGCTAGACTGCTTCCAGCTGTTTGGAGCCAGTTCTGTAAGGGGTTATATAGGGCTTTTTCAATATAGGTGCACTGTTCTATAGGCTGCATGTGTGATTCTGTATTCTGGCATCAACGGAGACATATTATCAACGGATATTTAGGTAGATGTGTTGTGCTTATGTACACAATGTCGGGTATTTGTACAGGGTGTCACTTTCCACTGCATGCTGTACCTTTTACACTGCGGTAGCTGGTCACCTGGGGCGACCAGCAAAGAGGAGGCAACAGCCAATCAGCGCCCAGTTGGATGACGCATGGGAGTTTCTGAAAATAGGGACCTAATATAGTACCCTGAATAGTAGGCTTAAGGACCCCAAAATAATGACCCCGAATTTTCGAAAAACTCACACATGTCCAACATACCAGGAATGGGCTGTCGTTTTAGAAAGGTGCCTCCAAGCGGCGGCCTGGGAAAACTTCCAGGAGCATTATAAAACATGCAGCAAGCTGCTTTGGGGTTTAGGGTTTGGGGTTCAGGGGTAGGGTTTAGGGTTTGCCGACTCGATTTGCGGCCGGAAGTCGTGACTTGTTGACACAAGCTACTCTGTTATTATGGTCTAGGGACTCATCTTGTCTTTGGGGTTTTGCGTGAAGTAACCAAACTCCGAATCCTACAAACTTGTCCCCTGAACTAAGGCAAAAATTCTGAAGCCATTGCTTAGCCCCAAAACTCGAAAGCCCAAACCCCCAACAGAGAAAACCCAAAGCCCTAACAAGGCCAATGCCTGCAACACGTACGTGAATGAACTGCTGAGGAATGATAAAGGCAGAGATACCTGGACCTAGACCAACTCCGAACATGTTTAGAGCCCTTGTAAAACCCCTATAGAACGCTTGTAGTAACAAAACATTTCATAGTACCCACATAGCAACCCTGCAGAAACAAATAAACCCTAAACCCTAAACCCTTGACCCAAAAAGGAGCCCTTAAACAAAAAAAACCTAAACCCTAAACCCTAAACTCCTTAAACCCTAAATCCGAAGCTCCCCTTTACCTCTAAGGCCCCTAAATCCTAAACCCGTGCAACTGGAACCCTCTAGATCCAAGGAGCCCTGAAGGAACCCGTGAACCCTAAAGCTTTTGACAACCACCCACGTGGAAGCGACCGAGCGAGGTCGCCAAGGGCCGGCGGAGCCCTGCGCCCCCGCGACGTGGAGCGCTGCTGGGTCAGGCGTCGCTGGTAGAGGTTTAGGGTTTGGGGTTGGAGGGTTTAGGGTTTAAGGGTTTAAGGGTTTAGGGTTTAAGGGTTCAGGGTTTAAGGGTTTAGGGTTTAAGGGTTTAGGGTTTCGGGTTTAAGAGTAACTGTAAGGGTTGAGGGTTTAGGGTTTAAGGTCTCTTCGGGATCCTATTATTGAGATCAGAGTACTATTGGGTACTGCAACGGTTCTACGGAGGGTCGAGGGATTAGAGACTTAGGGTCTTACTACTATAGGGGCCTGAGTAATTACCTATACTATGTTGAGAGCTCCTTATTATGTTTATAGTATATATTTTAATATACCCCCAAAACCCGATTCTAATCATTAAGGCCTCTATAGTAGTGTTGCGGGTTTACGATGTCAAAGCATGTGCTTTGAAGGGTACTTTAGGGGTTTAGAGTTCTTTTAAGGGTTACCAGGCTTCTATGGGGTTTACGGACTACAGGGATTTAGGTTGATTTAGGGTACGGTTGAGGGTTCAGTATTTAGGGTTGAGGGTGCAGGGTCCGAGGTATGACAGTGCTCGTGTTGAACGGTTTGGATTGGTGGGCTGCAGGCGCGTAGGCACCAGTCTACGATCCTGGACATAGACTCCAATAATCATCCTGACAGAATACCGCAAACATAGGGACCGAAACAAGTATTAATCAGCATATATACATGTGTATATATATATACTTATACTTATAGTTAAAAATGCCCTACCTCGGGGTTCCTCGAAATACATAAAGGACAAAATCACATGCCCCCAAACCCTAGTCCAATCATTGATGCTCAGAACCATTATACATGTAAGCCCAAGGCGAAAGTCTAGTTGAGCGAACTGGAGGTTTCATTCTAATTGTGGGACAAACTTCTTCTTCACATGGTACGGTTGATGATATACATCTTGCATCACCCATAATGAAGAATGTACCATCATTCCCATAGTGTAGGGTCCTTGAGGTAAGTTCTTCCAAAACTCCCATAGAGCCGACTACTCCAAGCGCAACTGACATAGATTCCTAGGAGCTTTTGCCTTTCGACTTACAGTGTAGGCTTTCATTTTAGGGTCAAATCGGGCTCTGTGGGTTCGGAGTTTCAAAGGCCCCGATTTATAGCACGATAGCCTTCCATGAGGTATTCTGCAGTGCAGGGCTTTGGGTTGAGGGTTTAGGGCTTACAGCCTACAGTTAGAACGTGGTGTCTGAGGTTTGATGCTATCTTTGATGCAGACCCTAGTGCAGCTTTCGTATGCAGGCTTTGAAACGGCATCCGACTTTGCAGCACCTTGCAGAGTTCGACGATTCGGTAGCACCGTTACAAGAAGGCAATGTGAAATTGCAGCAGGTCAGAAAGTTCGTGCACAATCGTTGCACGGCTGGTCCCACAGCCCGCCTTAGGATTTGGCATTCTACGGTGTGGGCCACTGCTTCAGGTATGGCTGATGGACAAAATCCTGCATGACCTTAAGGACCCAAAACTATGGGAATTATGGTATATTCCTTGTTATGGGTAATGCAGGATTTTGTCCATCAACCGTATGGCTGATGTAGGCCTCACTGAGGACAGAGCCCAGCAGCTCAGGGGCCCGCATGCCAATAACATCCGCGCAGTCCTGAATCGTCCTGCGCATCTTACGCAGGTTACCACGCAGGACCTCTACGACACCACGAAGAGTTCAGTTCAAGATACTATAGGGGCCACAATAACTACCAATACTATTTTGGGGGCCCCTTATCATAATTCTAGTATAGCGGGCCCCAAAACCCTATTTTGATTAGCATGGCCCCCGTATTAACGGATCCGGTCCAAACCCTAAGACCGCTACTACTGTTGATGATATACTGGGCATTGGAGTACCATACTTTAATACTTTTTTCTTAAAGGAACCATTATGGAATAAAAGTTTATACGTTTTTCTCCCTGGTTACTTAAACGCCCAGTATAAGTCTATAAGGTTAGAAGTATGGGCCCCTAATATGGACCCTTAGGCCTTCTTGAGGGGGTTCTAGGGACCCTTAAGAGTCTATATAGGGTATATAGTAGGTATATAAGGATCCCAGGGTTAAGCCCATGGTTGCAAAGGTTGAATATGAGTCCTGCATTGCCCATAATCCACTATTTCCATAGTTTAGGGTCCTCAAGGTAATGATAATGCAGGGTTTATATCATCAACCGTAGGACTTGGCTGGACCTCGAACTGCACGACCCTCAACCCCTCACGGGTTTAGGGTTTAGTCACAAAGCGGTTCAATGTTCCCGAATCTCGAACCCTGAACCTTACAAGCCATTTACAAAAGCCTTGCAAGCCTTATAAACCATACACTCTTGTCAGCATTATAGCCCTCAAAGAAATCTTACGGATTTCCTTTCAAGGCCGACAGTTCCCAGGTGTGTACCGACTTTATAAGGAGGTACCCCAGCTTAGTGAAGCCCTTTGAAGCCCAAGAAACCCAGAGACTCCATTATCCCTTAATTAAGGAATATACTTTACATTATAATTGCGGTCTTGAATATGATCAAAGGTATATTCCTTAATTAAGGGATATTGGAGTCTCTGGGAACATGTGTTAACCTCTCATAGCACACTGAACAATGCATCCTAGTTTGATGAATCTCCAAAATCTTCGTTGTAAGCCCCAAACAAAAATTAACCCCTAAACCCCAAACGAATCCATCTCGAACCCTAACTATAGTGGAACAGTTAGAGAAATCCTCAAATCAGCAATTCAAGGTGTACGAGATAGACACGATTACTATACAAAACGCAATAACAAGCTCATTGTAGTCCCGAGCTGTCCAAAAACTTGTAAACCCCATAAGGTAGAAGCCTCGGTACAGGTCCCATAGAACCCCGGAGTGATGTAATGCAGGAACCTGATTAAGAAACCCTGGGCCCTATAACCCCAAAATAGTAGGATTCATATAAAGAACCCCAATAAAGGCCCAAGGTTTCTTAATCAGGTTCCTGCATTACCCTTGCTTTCTGAACTTGCACCGCCTCCAGGTAAACCCTAAAGCCTGAACCTTAGCAATCCGAGACCAACCCTCATAGAACCCTTCAAGGAACCCCTAAAAGCTTAAGAGAGCTCTAAAGGGCCTAAATAGTTACCTACACTATTTTGGTGGCTTCCTTATTGTAATTATAGTAGAATATACCCCCAAAACCCTATTCTAGATTAAGAGAACCCTAAGCACAACAGCTTCCAGGTGTGCAAGATGAAGGCACAACCTCCTGCTGAGGCGCCTGCTTTGGGGTTTCGGGTAGCGGGAAATAGTGACGAGCCTCGACGTCTTTACTAGGGTATAGGGCTTTTTAGGGTATAGGGCTTTTAGGGTATAGGGCTTTTTAGGGTATAGGGCCTTTTTAGGGTTTAGGGTTTAGGGTTAACCTGAATAGTAGGATTGTAGGACCCAGAGTAGGCCCTTATCACTTTTTTTAGGGTTCAGGTTCCCTCATAAGCCCCTTTAAACCAAAAAGGGCACCCTTTTTATTCCTAGCTTACTCTTGGGTCTAGTTGATAGGGTTACTTGAATGGTTTCTTTTCAGGGTTGCGATATCGGATCTATAGTGGGGTTTCATTAGGGTTTAGGGTCCATTGAGAATAGGGTTTCTTCAATGGTTTTTATAAAGGTTCTTGGGGGTTCCGGTAAGTGTTCTTGCAACGGCCGGTCCCTATACGGGCTCTAGAAGGGTGTGCATAATATCGTTTATATAGGACCCTTAGTTAGGGTTGATAAACGTTTTTCCAGCTTGAGGTTTGGAGGTCATCCGTTACGGCGTTTAGGGACTTAAGGTTCAGTATTTTTTTCGGGCGACTTTCTGACTTGATGTTTTTTGGGTCTCTTGCATTTTTGGGGGGCTCTCCCTACGGCCCTACACCCCAACACCGCAGATAAACCCTCAGCCCTGTAAAGCGGCCGTAGCACCCCTGTCGTCTGAAGCCCGAACCCTAATAGGGCCCCCAAAAACCACATAAGCAAAAATAAGGCTACGGATATCCCACATAAACCCCTTAAAAGGAAGGCCAATAAGGTAGGGATATCCCCATAAAATGCTTATGCTTATGTGCTTTTTGGGTCCCTTACCTGAAGCGCTAAACCCCAAACCCTTGGTCCTCCCAAACCCTTCAAGTCCTGCCGTGAGCCCTTTAGGGTTTAGGGTTTAGGGCTTAGGGTTTATGTTGAAGGCTTAGAAGGTTAAGGTTTAGGGTTTAGGGGCTTACCAGGACCCCCCTAGGGCCCTTTTAATGGAGCCCGTCTGGCCCTTAATAGTGGGTACTTGGGGTATAGTAGAGGGTAGTTGGGGGGTCTTGGTATGGTGTAGGGTTTAGGGGTGTCTTAGCCGTCCGTTTGGGGTCGCCTAAGGTTTGGGATTCTAGGTTTTCTCAGGGGGTCGGCCCTGTCGGAAGGCAAGTTTGCTTGACACGCAAAATTCAGGCGCTCCAGTACGAGGCTTTCTTTTGGCGACAGCTGGACATGGTGACCAGTGGATTTGTCCTGGTAACGATGTTTCGCAGTTCCGGGGAGAAGTGGGGCTTCTTTCATGACGTAGTCCTTCTAGGACCCAGAGCAGGCCCTTATTCCCTTCTGTAAGGTTTAGGTTCCCTTATAAAGGGCACCCTTTTTATTCCTAGGTTACTCTTAGGTCTAGTCATTTTCCCTGGTCCCCCGAGGAAACCTGAGCTCCGGCGTGGTGGTTAGGAAGGGAGGAATCCAATACCTAACCTTTAAACTTTTTGGGTTCTTGTAGCTTTGCAGGAATCGGCAAGTTTAACCTTTTATTTCTGTGGCTCTTATTGGCTGTAAACTCAACTTTTCAACTTTTGGGGTTCTTATCAGGTAGTCGATTCTGAAAGTTGCAACTCTTATTTCCTTAGGTTTTGGGCCAGTGAGGGCTTATTGGGGTACCAAGCTCCCTAAACCCTAAACCCTAACCCCTAAACCCTTAAAAGCCCTAAACCCTCAAAAGGGTAGTTAGGAAGGGAGGAATCCTGGATTATAAAACCCCAAACCCCTAAACCCCTATAAACCCCTAGACCCTAAACCGCACAACCCCTAAACCCTAAACCCCTAAAACCCCCTAAACCCCTCAAAACCCCAAACCCCTAAACCCCTAAACCCTGAGACCCCCCAAACCCCTAAAACCCCTAAACCCCTAAACCCCTAAAACGCCTAAACCCTAAACCCTAAACCCTAAACCCCTAAACCCTAAGACCCTAAACCCCTATAAACCCCTAAACCCTAAGACCCTAAACCCCTAAAGACCCCTAAACCCCTAAAACCCTAATCAAGCTGGATCTGGCGACCGCCGCCTCTCAGGGCTTCGGGGTTTGGAGTTTATAGGGTTTTAGGGGTTTAGGGGTCTTTAGGGGTTTAGGGGTCTTTAGGGGTTTAGGGGATTGGGGTTTATAGGGTCTTAGGGTTTAGAGGTTTGGGGTTTTTAGGGGTTTAAGGTTTAGGGGTTTAGGGGTTTAGGTTTGTAGGTGCAGGGGTTTATAGGGTTTTAGGGGTTTAGGGGTTTAGGGGTTTGGGGTTTATAGGGTTTAGGGGTTTAGGGTCTTAGGGTTTAGGGGTTTAGGGGTTTTAGAGTTTAGGGTCTTAGGGTTTAGGGGTTTAGGGTTTAGGGTTTCAGGAGAACGTTTGAGCTGCCCGGGAAGACGATGTTCTACCACCACATCGTCTCACGGAAGCTCTGGCTCCGCTGGACGTCAAAGCACCGGCTCCGGCCACACTGGACGCGTGTCTGCGTCCGGCCCAATGCCAGTGTTGGGGTAGATTATGGAAGTTTTGGGTTTGTGTGTGTGTGTGTTTGTGTTTTTGTGTTATGGCTGCTGAAGGAGAGATTACAGAACGATCTTTGCATATATCTTCTAGGCCGTTACACTACTTGTGCAATAATCAAGAGCTCCGTATACCCTTGACTCCTTGATCTCTAAACCGCCAAGCTCGCACAAGAGTAGTGCCAAAAGCAACGCGCTCTTCCCGGAGTCTGAACCAGAGGACTTCACGGCTGGTAAATAGTAATCGTGTCCCTGCATAGCTTCTGTATAACTATATAACACAGCATACATCCGCAATGTATTCTTGGTTAGGATTTCTGTTCGAAGGCTTTTCAACCCCTACACATTTCATTCCCGTAACCTCAACGAAAAAGCTTGAGCCCTAAACCCCTTAAACCTGAGGTCTTATGGACGCCTTGAGAAAATTCTGCAAAACTCGGAAAGCTTGTAGCGACCGAGAACATCTGATAAAGACTCTCACCAGAAGCACCTTTCCTGAAACGATTTGAAACCCTGAACCCTACACCCTAAACAGTAACTCTGCACAGCTGAACCCTTAGGAAAGCTTATGCACACCCGCAAAACTCAATAGAAGTCATATCGGCCGTAAAGCCTGTAGAGACCTCCTGCAAAGGCGTTCCCCGACAACCCTTGTGTAAAGGAACCCCAGCCGTAGAAGTCATATCGGCCGTAAAGCCTGTAGAGACCTCCTGCAAAGGCGTTCCCCGACAACCCTTGTGTAAAGGAACCCCGTACAAACAGCCGTATACATGCCGATAAAAAACCTTGCAGCAACCCTAAACCCTAAACCCCCTGAACTCTAGGCCCTGCAACTTATATCAAACCTTAACCTAGCCACAAATCCTAAACCCTTAGCCTCAGATGGAGAAGTCGCCGAACTCTCATCAGCCTCGGAGGACCTGACTTTGGCTTTGTTGCAGGGTTGCCCTAAACCCCTAAACCCTACACCCTAAACCCCTAAACCCTAAACTCTAAACCCGGAACCCGAACCTGTAACCTCTTGAAGGGTGTCGGGCGTCGCGGCTTGCGGATTGAAGCTTTTGCAGTTTAAGGCTGTAGGGTTTGGCTTTTGTGGGGTTGAGGGTTTACCCCGGGCCCTAAAAGTTCATTTTTTCGGGATTGATATGAGGAAATCGTACACAGGAGCACTAACAGGTAGATTTTTTGGGGTTCAGGTAGAGTTGAAGGTCTCAAGTTTACTGCAGGGTCTCTAGTGAGGCGTGCGAACTACGTCCACTGAGGAAAGTAAACCACTGAAGCCTCCCCGCGGTCATTTTGCTAGAAGCCTGAACAGGGAGTGGTAATTGTAAGGGTCTGGGAACTGCCTTGGGTTAGGGTTCTAGGCGAGTGTTGGGGTACAGGGCTTGGGGTTTAGGGTTTAGGGTTTAGGGTTCAAAACCCTAAACCCTATAAACCGTAAGGTTTGCCGCGGGTTGAGGACAGCGGGGATTTAGGATCGGGCTTCAAGATTCTCAGCTGAGCCTACATCCCCCCGAAACTGTCCAGGCACGAAGAATTCCGGCTAAACCATAACCCTTTTGTCTTCCGTATCTATGGGCACCTGAGTGAAACAGCATATATATATACATACACATCTACGTGTATCCATAAACATATATATGTATATATACACATGTATGCATGTAAATATGTATGTATATATGTACATATGTAACCACGCATGTATCTAACCACTTCTTGCAGAACCCTCAGATCCCACAGGAGGGTTGCACCCTTGTCCTCCGCGGCGCAGCAAGCTCAGAATTGGCAGAAAAGGGGATAAAGATTACCTATAACCCAAAATAGTAGGATTCATATAAGGGACCCTAATAAAGGCCCAAGGTTTCTTAATCAGGTTCCTACATTAGGGCCTTTGGTTTGTATGTCCCGAGCTGTTCCTCTTGACCCTTGTTTTTTAGAGTTTCCTAGCCCTAAACCCTAAAGCCTAAACCTACTCCTGTTTTAAGCATGCATAATATGGCAAGAGGGACCTAGAGGATTGCTTGATCGGTTTGCGGTTTTTAAGTTCAGGGCCTTCAGGGTTGCCCGTTTAGGGTTTAGGGTTTAGGGTTTAGGTTGATGGATGTGGGTTAACAACATGAGCGAGGCTTCGAGAGCTTGGGTGCAGGGTTTCGTGCACGGACCCTTACACAAGGGATCCCAGACACCCGCTTCACTTTGAGATGCTACTCCCTAAACCCCGAAAGCCGTTCTGTGCTTGAAGGCTTGAAGAGCACGGAAGGCTTGATCTGGAATGACTTGTCATTGTCCGTCCGGTGCCCCCTTTTTTGATTAAGGAGCTCCCATCAAACTCATAGCCTTGAGCAAGCCTAGCCCTCATGGGACCCCTTGTAGACCCTACACACGAAACCCTGAACCCTTGAAGGAACCCGAAACGAATGGCTGCGAACAGAGGCTTGAACCCTTGAAGGAACCTGCAGGAACCCTAAACCCTAAACCCTAATCCCTAAACCCTAATCCCTAAACCCTAAACCCTAATCCCTAAACCCTAAACCCTAATCCCTAAACCCTAAACCCTAATCCCTAAACCCTAAACCCTAATCCCTAAACCCTAAACCCTAATCCCTAAACCCTAAACCCTAATCCCTAAACCCTAAACCCTAATCCCTAAACCCTAATCCCTAAACCCTAAACCCTAATCCCTAAAGCCTAAACCCTAGGAGCCTTAAGCCGTAGGAACCCCCGGAGCCCTAAAATCAGCCACAGGAACGGTACGTGCCTGATCCCTGTGAGCCCTCGGACTTCGGAAGGCCAGGTTTTGGGGACTTCTCTGTCGAATTTAAAGTGTTAGGGTTACTCTTGGGTCTAGGTTAGGAGGGTTTGGGAGTTGAGGGTTTAGGGGTTTGGGGTTTAGGGGTTTAGGGTTTTGGGGATTTCTTTGTCGAGTTTAACGTCCCTAGGGCTCTAAGGACTCGTTAAGGCTTTCGGGCCCAAGACCATAATATACAAGGCTTTTGGGCTATTTTGATCTCCAGGCAGTGTTAGGGTTTAGGAGTTGAGGGTTTAGGGGTTCAGGGTTTAGGAGTTGAGGGTTTAGGGTTTTGGGGGTTTAGGGGTTCAGGGTTTACCTGTTTATGGGTTTACAGGGTTTAAGGGTTTCGAATTTACAGTTTCAGGGCTTGGGGCTTGCGGCTTGGGGCTCAGGGTTTAGAGTTTTAGCCTTAAAGGCCTCCCTTGGAGGCCCACAATGAAGGAGGGTTGCCCTTACTTGGAGGTTCTTTCAAGGGTTCTATAAGGCAAGGATCTAGAGGGTTCTATAGGGGATCTATGGGGTTCTACAAGGGATCTATAGGGTTTAGGGTCTATAGGGTCTACTTGGAGGTTCATGGGTATGTTATAAGTGGGGTTATACGTTCCCTTACAAGGGGTCTATAGGGTTTAGGGTCTAAGGTTTAGGGTTTAGGGTAGCTATCAGTGGGGTTATAAGTAGGATAACTGTTGTTGTAGCCCATATTATAGCCCTGCTTATAACTACCCATGAAGCTAAAAGTATCCCTAGTTGAAGGATCAGCTTTACCTATACCCCGACCTTCCCAAATCCCTAAGTTAAAAACTATACATGAAATCATATATTGGATCCTACAAGATTTTATGGTTTATTCCCAAGTTAAAGGATATTGCAAGGTTTGAGGGTCCTATCCTACCCATTTTGGCGGGTACCTACTTCTCTATATGGGAGGTTGCCTTTAAGCGCGGTTGAAGAGTGGAAAGTAGGGTGGCCATAATGATCTTTGGAGCATGTTTTTTACTCTTCGGAATGAGGCGGGGCCCGAACTAGGGCTAGATAATCCCCATGTTGGCGCTAGATTAGCGATAGTTTGGCGCTAGAGCAACAAGCTATATCCTCATAGAGTGTACGGATTTGTATTAATAAATAAATGAATATATGTATATATATATATATATATATGTGTGTGTGTTTGTATATTGGAGTGCTTTGTGATGTGGTGGATTTAATATCAGGCTCGTGCGGGCTCGAGTTGGCAGTGCCGACATTCTGTCGTATCCGCAATTGCGGAGCTGCCAAG
>BGNK01007570.1:1359-12226 GCA_003297005.1 Symbiodinium sp. clade A Y106
CCTTAAACCTTTTAAACCCCGAATCCCTATATACCTACAGTCTCCATTGTAGTTCCTTTTCTTGGTTAACCAAAATCTCTATTATAGGGTCCTAACCATAAAACTGGTTAACCAAAAAAGGAACTACAATGGAGACTATAGCTATAGGTAAGCCCGATCTCGAAACCAACGAAACATTAACACCCAAAGCCCTTCACCTTCAAAACCAGAACCCTGCAGCCTGAGAGCTTGAATGCTTGGCCAACATCTTGCCAAAACCTNTATATAAGTTTGGCTCAAACGGCTCAAGCGGCTGAACATTTGCCGCTTTGATTCAAAACCTTTGTGCTTTCGGCCTTGACCGACCGAACCTGGCTAAACATATATAGGCGAGCCAGGTACGTAGCTGCTTTAAGTTTCCAGGCTTGCTGCCTTGACCGATTGAGCTTGACCAAAGCTTTTGTGCTTTTCGGCCTTGGCCGACCCAACCTGACTATATAAATTGTTTCCAGGCTTGCTGCCTTGACCCAGCGAATTTGAGACAACATAGGAGGCCACTCTGGCAAGTACATGGTTTTCTTTCTAATAGTTCTGTCTATGTGCGTGCAGTTTCTATGCTTTTTATCGTCTTCACCGTTCGAACTTACATATTCACAGGGGGGTAGTAGCCTCGAAATATGGCAGAATATATACCTTCCATATATGCATAATATGGAATACGCATGTAGTCAGAATTCGCCCACGTTGCGGCGTGATCTATATAGGTCGCCAAATTTTGATGACGCACGCCAATGTTGGCTAAATTTGCTACCTTTGGAGCTGCTGGGTNATATGGAATACGCATGTAGTCAGAATTCGCCCACGTTGCGGCGTGATCTATATAGGTCGCCAAATTTTGATGACGCACGCCAATGTTGGCTAAATTTGCTACCTTTGGAGCTGCTGGGTAAGTACGATGGCCAAATCTTCGAGGACCTCATGGACGTTTGGGGTCGAGAGTTGCGGTCGCTCTTCGATCATGGCTTTAAGGCTGCAGGGTGCACATGGCGCATCCTTGTGATTGGGTTCACTGGGGATTCTCCTTTCGTTAAGAAGGTTGCCAAGGCGATCCGATCGTTTCACAATGTTCGTAAGGGCCCCTCTTCAAAGAAGGCGCAGAAGGGATGCTGCTGGTTGTGCCATGCTGGCTTTGACGACCCCGCCGACGGCACTTTCTTTCCCTTTGAGCACCTGGGCTTCACAGAGCCCCTGTGGTTGACGACCACCCATCTGAACAACCCGCTACCCTGGTCTGGTGATGGTGGCGCGCTGATACGGCACATGTTGTTGGACATGGGCGACACACCGGCAGCATTTTTTAGAGCAGACTTCTTTCATGTTTGGCATGCTGGTGTTGGCCTCGACTTCACGGCCAGTGCCTTCATATACTGCATGAAGGTTGTGTTTGGGCGGGGCTCCGTCACGAAGGACCTCAATGCCCTGAACGAAGCCCTGAAAAACTGGCTACGAACTTCCAAAACGAGACCTCACTGTGGGCGTCTCACCGAAGACTTGCTCGGATACGCTGGAACCCGAGACTATCCGGAGGCACGATGGTCCAAATGCATGGATACTGCGGTGTTTATGGAGTTCCTGACGTTTTGGTTGGAACGGCCTGATGTCCAGGGAATACTTGAAGCTGATAGCATCGCCACTGAGATATTGCACTCTGCAAGGGCAATAAACATGGCTATCGGAACAAGCTTGCGGGCTGAGTACTACATGACGCCCTCACACACCGAGATCGTGATGGAGGCTGGACACCGATTCCTTTCAGGGTATGTGAACCTGGTACGCATGTGCTACAAGGAGTCATTGTGCCTATTCAAGCTTAGGCCAAAGGTGCACTACCTCAACCACATTTTTCTACGGGTCTATGAGGAATGGAAAACCACGGGCTATGCAGTCAACCCCCTCGCCGAGGCCACGTTTATGTCAGAAGATTTCGTGGGCAGGACAGCAAGGATATCCCGAAGGGTCAGCACAAAGGCTGTAGCTGTGAAAACGCTGCAGCGTTATATTTTCATGATGGCGACAGCACTAAAGAAGGAAACGAGTACGATGATGGATGTGAGTATGCTGTGATCGAGTGACTCTACTGCATTTCGAAGCCAAATAACTCCAAAGATTTCCTTGATAATCGAGATACCGTGTGTGCTTCGATCTCCTAATTTACACGCAACCCGAACCCCACAACTCAGAAATCGATGACCCTAGCAAGCCCGCCCAGGTTCGCTCCTCATTGCCGGAGCAAGCTTGAAGCGTGCCGCAGTGGCGCATCGATCAAAACAATGGCCGCCGAGAATTCTCACGGTTTAAATTAAGGGCTTTGCTGGAGCTTTCATTGGGGCATCAATGGTTCGGAATGATTCCTGGGGCCTTCGCTCTGAAAGTTGACATCTGAAATGCCAAAGAAGCTTCTGCCATCATCATTCTTATGCGAACTTATACCATAAGATGCATGGCTTCTTGAGAAATCGTGATGGGTGGCAAAATTGGAAACAGCCAACCCTGAAGCCCTGAAGCCCTGAAACCCTTCAGCCCTGAAGCCCTGACCCCCGCAAATGTCGTTGTTTGCCCAAACGCTCACTTCTGATGCAAGAAGTGAGTGCGCCTGTTTATTTACAGAGGTTTGGTGTTACAGGTATATATATATATATAAAAGTGTATGTGTGGCCGACGGGGTGGGTGTACGAGTCCTTGCAGGCAGCCTTCTATGATGGCAAGAGCGATCTGAAGGCCTTCGGCGTGAAATCGGCCAGAAAGGCGCTGAAGGGTTTTAAGGCTTATAGGGTTTATAGGATATATGTTTTTTTGTGTTTAGGGTTTCGGGTTTATAGGAATTAGGGGTTTCTAAGGGTTATACGGTTGACAGGGTTTATAGGCCTTATAGGGTTTATAGGGTTTAGGGTTTATGAGGGTTGTAGCAGTGCCTTACGTCTACAGTCTCCTTAGGCATTTGTTTTTCGCATTTTTGTTCATGTAATTCCAAGAAAATATTCACCCTAGTGTTTGTTTTATTATTGTCTAGGTTCCTGAGTAGTACCCTTTTGCCCTTTTTGGTTTAGGGCTCCCTTATTAAAGCCAAACAGTAGGAAAAAGGGTACCCTTATCACAATGGGCTACTCAGGAACCTACGGTTGATGGACAAAATCCTGCATGACCCTAAGGACCCTAAACTATGGGAATTATGGTATATTCCTTATAATGGGTAATGCAGGATTCTGTCCATCAACCGTAGTTGTTCTAAGTTGGCATAGACGTGGTTTCGGCGGTTATAAGCTCTAGGAGCTCTAAGGGTTTAGGGTTTTATGGCTTGGGGGGTTTAAGGGTTTATGGGGTTTATAGGGTTTATGGTTTATAGGGTTAGGGCTTATAGGGTTTATAGGGCTTATAGGGTCTATAGGGTTTATGGTTTATAGGGTCTAGGGTTTATAGGGCTTATAGGGCTTATAGGGTTTAGGGTTTATGGGGTTTAGGGTTTATAGGGTTTAGGGTTTATAGGGTTTAGGGGTTTATGGGGCTCATAGGTTTTATAGGGTTTAGAGGTTTATGGGGCTTATAGGGTTTATAGGGTTTAAGGGTTACGTGCTTTCGGCTGTTTGAAGCTCTCAGAACTCTAAGGGTGTGGGTTTATGGTTTAGGGGTTTTAGGGTTGGTCATGTTAGGTTTCATGTGTCCAAGTTTAGATAGCCAGAGGATTTTATTTTCTTTTGTGTTGTGAGCTGGGGATTTGCCTTCAAATGGTTCCTTTAAGGATTCCTTCGGCAGTAAACTCAACGGTTACGGTAATGGGCTGAGGGGTGTTTTAGGGGCCTGTAAAGTCTTATAGGCTAATAGGGTTTCATAGGGTTTGTCCAAGCTCCAAGTGTGTAGGTCATGCTGTGATTATGTTAGGAGGGCTGCAACAACGATGTTTTGAGATTGTTCATCCTGGCTACCGGTAGCAACGAAAATTGTACTAACGGAGCAATAGTCAGGGTTGTAGTCATCGTCATAGTACTATTCCATGAGGTAGGCATGGTCTCAGTACTCGTATGCGTAGCACCAATGCATTTACTAATACGACTATGGCTTCATTGTACTAGCAATAACAAAAGTAACAGCGAGTGTGAGGGTAAGCGTAACAGTACGCGTAAGAGCGAGAGTGAAAAGTCATAACCACAAATCTTCATAATCACGAGAATGTGCATTATTGTCTTTTGTGTGCGCACACTTGTTTCATGACTGCTCTGGGCATACTTGATCGTGCTTTTGCTTTCGCGGAATATAATGTTCAGTCAGGGTCTCTTCGAAGCATTTATTTTGCAAGTTCCGGTCCGCTTAAGTTCTATAAGGGGTTAGGCTCGGCGTGCGGGTTTACACTTCAGGGGCTTACGTCATGCAGTTATCGCACTTGGGTGTGGGACTGGGACTGGTGATCAGCTTTGAGATCTTACGGTTTTAGGCTCACGGTTGTACTTGAGCCTGACAAGATCCGCTTGTTCAGGGATCTTCGTGACGATTTCCGTCTATATTGCCTGAAAGCGGTAGGCTCTCTGGGGGCTCAACCACTGATACCTGTAGCCCAAAAGACCTGCACAATTTTCGGGGAACTATATATAGAAACCATAAACAAGGAACCCCAACAACCAACAAGGTAGGTCTTTTCGGCTACAGGTAGGTAGGGCTTGTCCTCAATCTCATCTGTTTCAGAGGCGTCTAAGAGCAGGGCAATGTCCAGCAAGAGTCCCGAAATTTCCGAAGTGGGCTGACGCAAAAACCCTTAACTCCTGAACTTAAGCTCTGGACCCAAAGCCCTTAACTAACAAACCTAAAGAAGTCTAGACCTTGTACCCTTAACTCCTAAACCTATAAGCTCTAGATCCTATACCCTTAAGCCCCAAACTGCTGAAAGGCCAAAGCGAAAGCGGAGCCCAAAGAAGCGCCACATTCGATCGGGCAAGTGCCGAGCAGCGTTCCCGGATCTTTCTACTACTAGTACCCAAAGGGTCCTAGGTACTGGTATGGGGGATACTTCCCCAAATCATAATTGTACTTCCTGATTCAGAAGCCCTACATTGTGGAACTTTGGGACCCTTTGGGTTAGGACTCCACAAGTAAGCACAATGCAGATCATGCGCACTGCGCCATGGAGCCTGGTGTAGAGGTCTCACTACCAAGTATAGTAACATCTCCTTGAAGTCCTGACGTACGTGTTGTACCACAGGTCTGTACTCCAAGGCCCCATGCCATGTAGCACAGCCCCTGTATTCAAACCTGAGATAAGGAGCCGTCTCTTGAGTCCCATACAGCCCTGTAGCAAACAGCGGTTTAGGTTTAGGGTTTAGATTTAGGGTTTTGGGGTTTATAGGGTTTAGGGTTTTAGGGCTTTAGGGGTCAGGTAAGTTAGGGTTGAGGGTTTAGCGCTGCTTCACAGAAGCATGCGCCGTAGGATCCGATTTCAGGGTGCCGTCTAGCTGGGTTCTCTGGGTTTGGGGTCTACCTAGAGGCGAATACCCTACCCTTTTGTCAGGGAATCTACTTTTCTATATAACAGATCCTAACCAGAAAACCAGATAGCCAACACAAGGGGTAGGGGCCTTTTGGTACGGTTCAGAGTACGGTATAGCTCTCAACACGCAAGTCCGGGTGCTTGGTGTTGGTCGTTGGGTTAACGGATGAAGGACGTTGCGACTACGAGCTGGAGGGCTGTCAGGATTGAGCATTGCCGCAGGTTTATGTGTTGTGCCGTGCCTATTATGCATGTGGCGGTCTGAGAAAGCAGCTAAAGATTATATTCCTCTACCAATACCAGCAAAGTATGCCAAAACCCTGTTCGGCTCAAGGAAGGTGAGAGCGTCAAGGTAATGCCAAGCTATGTTAAATACAAGCACGCCACAACCCAGACTTCCTACGACATCCTAGGCCCTAAACCCTAAACCCTAAATTGTATCGAGCATCATAGGATTTCGAAGGTGGGATCCCTCTTTTGAACGACCCCGGAAGCCTACACCACCCTCTAAAGCCCTAAACCCTCAAACACTTAAACACCCAAAGGCACGCTATGCAAGAACCCCAAAAGGCTCCACAACCAGTAAAGGAAACGTCATTATATAGAACCCTTAAAGATCACTTCACTTCAAAGAGAACCTTTTTATAGAACCCTTTAAAGATCCCTCTAGAGGGAACTCGCTTACTGAACCCTGAAAGATGACTTAAAAGAAACCCTATATGAAAGGTACCTGGTTACCTTAAAGGGACGTTAAAGATCCCATCGATCTCTGAGGCTCTTCCGCCGCCCCTGGTGACCTCAATGAGTCGGACATGCTCCCACAGGAGGCAAAGAATAGGGTTTAGGCTTAATGGTGCATTTAGGATTCAGGGATGTTTAGGAAGCTTAGGGTTTAGGGATGTTCAGGATTTAGGGTTGAAGGATCATTAGGCTTTGGGTTCAGGGCTTAGGGCTTGACGTAGTAGCCCGAAACGTATAAGGAAAGATTCGGGAACAGCTAGCGTCTTTTGTTATATACTCCATCTTTATGAAAATTTGAGCCCCTCAAGTAAAGGGGTATCATTGTTCAGACTATAGTGTTCAGGGCTATTTGCAGCTTGTTCGGAGCTTTAGCAGTGGGTACCCAGAATGAGATGATACTAGGGACTCCCAAACTCAACTATCTGAAGAACCGCCTGATTTGGCTTCCAATCTTCACGAGAAGCCCAGGTACCCACATCTTCGGGCTCCGTTTCTTTGACTGTGCTTTCTGTGGATTTAGGGTGTTTCATAGGATTTTTAAGGGTCCCAAGCAGCTCTAAATTTGGCATGGGGTAGGTTAGCATTTGAGGAGTGTCTGTTTGCTTGGTACTTGGACCGTTCATTATGGCTACATACCAACAAAGTCCAGTACCCTGTTTCAAGGCAACTGGGCTTCCAGCTTATTGAGGGGCAGAACCAAAATGAAACCCCGAACCGTACGACCCTGTAGTGTAGAATCTCATCATAACGTTCGCTTACAATTTTCATATGTTCCACAAAGCATCGTAACAGAGGGTACTTGAAGATTCAGGGGTAGTTATAAGTGGCTTAGAAGTCCCCTAATATGGTTTATAGGTATAGTTACCCTACTTGTAACCCTACTTATAACTGCCCATGAGCCTCCAAGTAAGGTCATATATAGGAGCCTTAATAGCTACCTATACTATTTTGGGGGCTCCTGATTGTAATTTTACTATAATGGGCCCCATAACCCTATTCTAATGATTAAGGCCCCTATAGTAAGGTCCAGGTAGCTGGGGCCATTCTTGCTCTAGCCAGGCGCCCGAGGAGACAGCCGATTCCGCCCCTGGGGCGGCCGAGGCAGTCTTAGGGTGTCCTTCAGAGCTTCCTCACGGGTGCTGAGGGCGTTTCAGGATTCATACGGCTTGGGTTTTTTTAGGGAAGGGGCCTCGTGGAGATGTTAGGCATACTGGAAGTGGGGGTGTGGGA
The DNA here is from genome assembly GCA_003297005.1 of Symbiodinium sp. clade A Y106. NCBI lineage: Eukaryota > Dinophyceae > Suessiales > Symbiodiniaceae > Symbiodinium > Symbiodinium sp. clade A. Next base: position 8,843 of record BGNK01007570.1, read on the forward strand.
TGTGGCTTTTGCTCGGGCTCCTTGTTGTTTTTTTGTAAGAGGTTTGTTGTCAGACCCTCCGGCATGTTTGTGTGCACCTACATACTACATAAGTTGCCACTGAAGTAATGGAGTACCTATACGGAATACTAAAGGAAGCCGATACAACATCCAAAGTAGATTCTCATTTTGTAGGTACACACACGGGCACTTCGGGTCAGAATTTCCCGGTTGTGGAATTCTAAGATGCATTGGGGCAATGGTGGTTTTTGTTCGGGGATGATACTACGGCTATAGTAAGGCTCTTGGGCTATGTGTATGTTGTGTTGTTTTTTCTGGCTATGTCATGGTCCAATGGTCTCTTTTGGAAAGTACCGAAGAAACCCCTTCGAGCTCCCCCTCCCCCTCCCTCCCCCCCTCCCTGCCGGGGGAGGGGAGTGCGCGCCGCATTCAGTGCCCCGTGGAATTATGAGCTGGGAGCTGGTCCCAAGAGGGTCCATATACACTACTCTTATGGAATTAGGTCCCAAAAGCCATAATGGGGATGGTCTTTTGGGGACCTAATTCCATAATGGTAGTATATATATATATATGGACCCTCTGGGGTCGTGAGTCAGACATGGAGATATAGACCGAGTGATTTCGATTGAGAGTCTACGTTCTCCTGCCTCACTAACTACAACCCGAAACCCTTCAATCTTGACTTGATCCCCCTATCTCGCAACGTAAATCCTGAGGCCCCAAACCCGAAACCCTAAACCTTATGTCCCGAAACTATCCCCTAGATCCTTTGCTCCCTCAGGGTCCCACAAACCCCAAACTCCTAAGCCACTAACCCCTGCAAGACCTTCCAGATCTCCTCCAGGCGTCTTTCAGAACTGTGCTGTACTCCGAGCACCAAACCCTAAGCTCCAAATAGAAGGGCCTTTCGTTTTTCCTAGATTGTGTTTTTGACAGGGGATTTTTACGGAGGTCATAATGGGGTCTACAATCAGAAGAAATTGTGCTCCTCGGGGTTTCCTGTTGCAGGTAAGACGAGGCTGAAATCCTTAGTCTTCTTGTCTTGGCCTCTACGTCATATCTGTACCCCTGATGCCTTAAACCTCACAAAAAAGGCCCAAACTTCGTAAGCGCCTAAGCCCCAAATCCCAGGGCCCTAAACCCGCCAAGAAACAACATGGAGATTAAAAAGAGCGCTCGAGCCCTGCAAAAAGACCTCTCGGAAGACAAACAGTGAAAGAGGCTGCGGCCCCCCGTTTTCCTGCCTAAACCCTAAACCCTAAACCCCTAACCCTAAACCCTAAAGCCTAAACCCGCCTGAAGCCTGAACTCCTTACCCTAAGCCTTTCCCTAAACCCGAAACAGGATGTGAAGGGTGCAGCCAACAAGATCCAGGAGGCCTCATGAGCTTACTTAAGCGTAGGCTGTGCGTTCAAGGTTGAAGGTTTGGGGATATAGAAATTTAGTGAGAGGGTATAGAGTTTATGGTAGGGTTAAGGGGCTGTCAAATTGTGGGAGCCCTGGTCAGGGGTGTAGAGTTTGTGGGGTGAGTGTTAGGATTATGGAGCTTTAGTAATCAGCCAAACCATATGTTGTCATTTAGTAGAGACCCTGACTGATCTCCCCATTTTTAGGGTTTAGGGTTGAGAGGGTTTAGGGTTTAGAGAACATCAGTTTTACTTCTCGGCAGTCATGAGAGCGTTCCTTCGTGCCTGGTAACTAACCCGAGACCCGAATGCTCTATAACCCAGAGCCCCAAGCCTCTAAACCCTAAACCCCTGCACCCCTAAACCATGAACCCCAAACTGTTAATCCCTCAGCACCTAACTGTTAAACCCTCAACACCTAATCCGTAAACCCCACATGGGAGTTTCCGAAAATAGGGGACCCTAATATAGTAACATAATTGTAGGATCCTTATTATAAGGACCCCCCAAAAAGGTACCCCTAATTTTCGGAAACTCCCACATCAATAAGCCTCCAACCCTGAACCTCCGGGAAGCCGGCCCGTTTCATTCCATTGCGTTTCCGGCAAAGCTAGAAAGTCGCAGGGGTTTAGGGCTTAGGGGTTTTAGGGTTGAGGGGGTTTAGGGCTTAGGGGTTTTAGGGTTTAGGGGTTTTGGGGTTTTGGGGTTTTAGGGTGTAGGTGGTTTAGGGTTTAGGGGTTTAGAGTTCAGGGTTTAGAGCTCAGTAAGCCAAACACTAGACCGAAACATTTAAGCCCTGGACCCACAAGCCGTGCCTGGACCGAGCAAGAGCCTTGCTCCAGCAAGCGGACACCATGCCGAGAATGTGGCCAAGGCAGAGTCGCCCCAACGGAGGCTGGTGCTACTACTGCCGGGTATCGGGGCACTGGGCGATTATGTGTCGCCAGTGCCTTTCCAGTCCACTTCGTCATTTTCTGTTCCCGGAAAAGGGACGGCATTAACGAAGGGCGCCGGGAGTCTTATGATTCAGCTCTTGAGTTTCACAGGATCACCTGCGAGCGAGCCCGGGCACAACACCCGGAAGTCACGGATGCTCGTGGCCCCGAGCTCCAGAGGGAGCACTGGAATCTTTTGTATGAATTCCCAAATCCTAAGAACCGAAGCGCTGCAGGCTTAAAACTTCAACCTTAACCCTAAAGCTTAAACCCTTTCTTAGACATTTGTGGGATGTGGAGTTTACCGAGCTCCTGCAAGCCAGGCTCACGATAAGCCCAAAATCCGAAACCCCCAAAAACCCCGAGCTTCCAAGCCTTAAACCCTACTTGGAGGGTCGGGGGACTTAGTAAGTAGGTAGTAAGTAGAATTATAAGTACCCTAAAAGGGACCCTAATTGGGGTTATGGTACTTATAAGTCCCCTAAAATAAACAGTTACTAAGTCCCCCGACCCTCCAAGTAAAGCCTGTAACCCTACAATAAGCCCTAAACCCTTTAACACTATAAGCCCTTAAGTTCCGAGCCCTAAACCCGACTCTTTCCTGAACCCTGAGCCCTAAAACAAAAAGCCCTAACAGCCCTAAAAACCCGATAAAAACCTTGAACCCTAAAAGCCCTAAGCCTAGACCCTAAACCCCTAAACCCCTAAACCCTAAACCCTAAACCTTAAACCCTAAACCCTAAACCCTAAACCTCCTCCAGCCAGGCTTACGATGCGATGTTCGAAGACCAGTCCTCTGATGACGAGGAGCTCATGGCCACTCGACTCGGCTCAGAGGGCCTTGGGGTTCGCATAGATCTGAGCTTGGGGTTTAGGACTTTGGGTTTAGGATTTAAGGTTTAGGACTTGGGGTTTAGGATTTAAGGTTTAGGTTGGGGGTTAGGGTTTAGGACTTTGGGTTTAGGATTTAGGGTTTAGGTTGGGGGTTAGGGTTTAGGACTTTGGGTTTAGGATTTAGGGTTTAGGTTGGGGGTTAGGGTTTA
>BGNK01007573.1:1155-16861 GCA_003297005.1 Symbiodinium sp. clade A Y106
ATAATCTTGCGGACACGAATTTATAACAATGCAATCTGCAAAAATCTTAAAGCCCAGGGGGCTGCATGCATGTGCAAGAAATCACCAAAGCCAACGGCTGATTGGAACTCCACTTTCGATAGCCGTGGGCTTGTCCTTTCTACAAACAAAAGCCGGCCGGCTGATCAACAACGTCTCATGAGTTACAGCTTGTCATTTGTGCCATCAAAGGAAGCTTTCAGCTGATCAACATAATCTAGNTTCAAGATGCCGGCTGCTTTCGAATGGCAATTGTGGCCATTGACCCCCAAACCGGACCGGTTCAATTGATGAACCAGGACCATACTGGGCTCCAAGGTAGCTTTCCAGGCAAGGCTTTCCTTCAGAAGCAAGTCGAGCACGGCCTTCCACTGGGTCACCGGGGGCATCTCCTTTGCAAGGATCTCGTCCATCTGTTGCTTCACACTTGGAGACACTTGCATGCTTGCAGGAATGGNCCGGGGGCATCTCCTTTGCAAGGATCTCGTCCATCTGTTGCTTCACACTTGGAGACACTTGCATGCTTGCAGGAATGGGAAATCCTAAGCACTTTGTGCGAAAGGAAAGCTGTACAAAGTCTAATAATCTTGCGGACACGAATTTATAACAATGCAATCTGCAAAAATCTTAAAGCCGTGGGCTTGTCCTTTCTACAAACAAAAGCCGGCCGGCTGATCAACAACGTCTCATGAGTTACAGCTTGTCATTTGTGCCATCAAAGGAAGCTTTCAGCTGATCAACATAATCTNCTTTCTACAAACAAAAGCCGGCCGGCTGATCAACAACGTCTCATGAGTTACAGCTTGTCATTTGTGCCATCAAAGGAAGCTTTCAGCTGATCAACATAATCTAGAAGCCCAGTGGCTGGTCATTTCTGTGTAGAAAGCCTTTGGGGCTGATCGGTAAAATTCCATGATTCAATTTCCAAATCAAAGAATTCAGCATTGAGAAAATGTAAAATCCAGTATTTTGCCGACCTCTAACCACTTAGCATCACTTAGCTATCTGGTTGCGAAGTACGTTCCTAAGTGGTTATATAAAAGGTTAACTGCTTGAGTGGGGTTGCTTAAGTGTTTAGCTAAGTCATTATATGTGCCACCCCAACATTTATAACATTTACCATCTTTTATAAAAGATAGGATGGTTTATTAATCGAATGATAAGTAGCAGCAAAAGTTGTTAACCCATGCATGTAGTTATAACATGTTATTACGACATGTATAGGTTTATAACCATATATAAGCACTTGCTACACAACTTGCGATGCTTTAGTAGAACTTAGCAAGTGCTTATCAGACGGATATAGTAGCCCTATCTAGAAGCAAGCCCACGGGTCATCCAAGNGTTTATAACCATATATAAGCACTTGCTACACAACTTGCGATGCTTTAGTAGAACTTAGCAAGTGCTTATCAGACGGATATAGTAGCCCTATCTAGAAGCAAGCCCACGGGTCATCCAAGAATTCCTTCCTTCACAACCTCGGTGTTGCATCGGCCCTTGGTGTAGTAAGTGCGGAACTTGGCGGGGGCCTCAGGAACATCATGGCAGCCTTTCCAGTTCGCGTTCTTGTAGCTTCCAAACGAACTTCCATCTGGCATCAAACGTGGCTCTCTGCTTAGGCAACCGGTCAGGCAGGGAACATTTGCCTCCCTTGGGAAGCGGCTCCGCTTCGACTCCGTGTGTAACCTTCAGATGAGAGCGTCGCGCCTTGTACATGCGATTCTGCTCTTGCTTCGACTGGGGGAAGGGCCCCAGTGAGAACTGGCACCCAGGGAGCCTGCACTTCCACCATACGTCCGAGTGCTCTCCTTCTGCAACCGGGAAGCGAGGGAGGCCTCCGAAGCAAGAGGGCCTGGTCACAGTAGTAGGCGTCGCACTGTGCTTCTTGAGCGCACACGTCTCCACAGCAGCGTCTTGCGAATCCTGCTTCTTCCTGGCTTTAGCAGCCCGGTCCTTAGCATCTTGCTTAGCCTCAGTAGACCAAGCTTCCCATAGTTTCCGCCGTTTCGCAGCAGAAGGGGGGCGATCATCAGCAGGAGCCTTAGGGCAGAGGGAGTCCGGGATCTCATTGCGCCTGATACGCTGCTTGCAAACAGAGCACGTGTGATACGGGTTACCTCGTTTCGAATCAGCGTCCGGCTCAACCCGAATCTTATGGCTGCCACTCCACCTGTGTCTCTTGTAGAGTTTGAACAAAGACTGCCACTGCGCCGAGTAACGAGCAGCGGCACCATTGATCAAAGGTTCACTGGGAGTGGAGGGGGAAGCTTAGGGAGCAAACGCTGCTTGCGCCGCTTCGTGTGCCCCTTAAGGCGACTATGTTTAAACACCTTGAAACCGCATCCTTGGTAAGGGCAAGCCCACCACAACTGCCTGTCGTGCGTAGCATTACACCACGAGGCTCGGCCGGCAGTTTTGCCAACGATGACATGATCCTGAGATTCAGAGTCAGTGGTGACATCACTGCATGCTGCCTTCGGGGTGTTTGGGTGTTCAGAACCGGTAGCCTGCGCACACTGCAGGCGTCCGTGTTCCGCCCCAAGGGCGTCTGGCTAGGGAGACTGAGGGCCCTGCGACACACAGGCTCAGACAACGCCGCGCCCACAGAGCGGCTTGCAGTCCTCAGTGGCTTACAGGGCCTTGGAGTGGGGTCAGGCAGGGAAAGCGAAGCCCGACCAATAGAGTCAGGGAGAGACAGCGGGCCTTTCGTGCTGCAGCGAGGACCCTTAGGAACAAACACTGGAGGAGACTTGCTGTCTTCAGCAACCTGTTTGGGTCCAGAGCAGGAGGAGCCCGCGAGGGAGGGGCCAAGAGTCTGACTCGTCCTGTGCATCTTCGCGCTCCTTGCGCGCCCTCTCTGGGAGGGCCCACGCGAGGGCGTTCGGGAAGGAAGCCTAAGCCCAAGACTGGGGGCCTTGGATCCGACCGAAGACCTAGGCGGGGTGGAGGAGGGCAGGGACAGTAGACCAGCTCTGCCTCCACCGCTCAGCACGTGTGTTTAGGCTTCTGAGCAGTCAGCGTGAGCCAAGCCGAAGGGCACTCCGCATCAGAGGGTCCCAGCAAGGAGCGATAGTGAGCATCGCGTAGAACTAAGGTCACTGCCGGTGGGCTCTTGCGAGCCGTGCCTGCCCAACCGTCTTGTTCGAAAGGAGCCATGACGCTTCGCTGCCATGTCGAGTCCTGTGGCTGGTAGTGCCACACGATTAGCGGAGGGCCTAAGCATTCACACAGGGCTTGGAGGGAAACCCCATCAGCGTATGCGTCCCTCTTGGCCATCATCTTTACGTACTCATCGAAAGTAGAGGGAGGCGTAAGCCCTCCCCAATACTGTGCTTCATCAACAGCTGTTGGGTCAATGGCAGGGTCCTCAGCGACCCAAAACGTGGAAAATCGCTGTTTGTGCTTGCCAAGATGTCCAACCGCCAACAAGCGGAGAGTGGCAGCCTCTCTCTGTAGCTCTGCGGAGCTGGGTTTGAGGCCCCTCCTATGAGCAATCGCCCGTGCCACCCCCTCAAAAGCGCAGTCACCTCCTCTACCGTCCTCTTGGATGTACCTGTCCGGCAGATGGAAAGACAGTAACATGTCGTCCGGCGAACTGGCCTCAGCAGCGGCGTCAGGCCTTTGAGCAGGAGCCCGCTTCGGAAGACTGGCTTCTTTAGGTCGGGTCAGAGGGTAGGGAGCAGGCCTAGCACGGGCCCTGGTCACCTGAGCGCTCGCAGCATCTGGTTCCGAATCTTCTGCAGCATCGATTTGCGTAGGAGCAACCTCTACATTCGGAACCTCAACGACGGGAGCGGCCTTCAAGCCTTCGGAGGAGGGGGCCTCCTTGGTAGGTTTCTTGTCAATCCAGATCTTTTTCGGGCCTTGCACGGGCTCGTGTTCAGGCCTGGGCCGTTTCCTAACCGTTTCAAGGCTAACCGTGACGCAGGTGCCCTGATCGAAGTCTTCGAAGCAGAACGGGGCTTGAGCATCAGGGGGGGGGAGTAGCCTTCACGATCCAAATCGGTCTAGCGTGTTTTGATCGCGGTTTGCGCCTAGCGACAACCTCGTCAACATGCCACTTGACATCACAGAGGAAGCCTCTGACATCGTCTTCACCCCAATTTTTGGGCACTTCAGCAACTTCCCAAACACGAACACGCGAGGCATTGGGGAAGGCGTCAGGGGCACCATTGAGGATGCCTAGGTTTTGCCGCCTTGGCGAAAGGCCAACGGCCTGTCTTGCTTCTGTGCTTGGGCGCTGGCAAATCTGAAACACTCCTCCTGGGAAGTAGACGATTGCTTCGGGACCCAAACAATAGGAGAGGAAAGCCTATCACTATTCTTGTCGAGCACGGTGCAAAACAAGCCTTTCTGTCCACTAACCTTCGCGAGTGCTTCACCGACCTCCTGAGGCACACGCAAGAAAGCGGTCAGCACCTTGGAGGCTTTGTCCTGAGTCTGCAGCCAGCGACCACCAGTGAGGCACGAGACCTTGCAGGGCGCTAGCGTGGCGAGAGCACTGATGACAGCCTCCGGGCTGTCAGTCCTGTCCTTGCGGAGGAAACCTTGGCGAAATTCGCCAGGGCCGGGGGTTTGAGGAGTGACACTGACAGGAGGCTTCACATCGGGCCCAGGCAAAGTAGATATCTGGGTGACCCTGAGCTTGAGGCGCTGTGGCCGATTGTCTGGGGATTTGCCTGTCTTCCACCAAACGTTGACAGTGGGTAGCAGGAGGTCCTGTTCAGCAACTGTGGCAACGGAGAGCTCACCTTCATATGCGAAAGCATCACAAAGGGCCTGTACCTCAGCGACACAATTAGGATCCCTGGTGACAATCAAATTGCCCTCAACCGCACTACCATCACTAAGAGCTTTCTTGAGAGACGCCGGTGTGCACAGTATGGGTTCAGAGTCCCATTCAGCAGGGGCAACCTTAGCAGCGTAGCGAGGCAAGTGCTGTTGGGGAGGCTGCGGTTTGGTTTTAGCAGAAGCCTGAAGCAGAGAAGGGGTCTGGGAGCCACCTTTACCCTTTCCTTTAGTGAACCCTTCACAGCCCGCGGGGCTGCCGAGGGGAGCCTTAGCAGAGGCACCACCCTTAGCGGACAGCTTACCTTTCCCTTTGCTAGGGGCAGCGTTAGGAGGCTGAAGCTGAGGCTGGGCCGCGTGAGCAGTCTGCTCACTTCTGCCAGCTTGCCACGTTTGCAATTTGGACGTCAGTCTTTCAGCGAGCTTGTCCTCAGACCAGTGTTGAGCAATGGCAGCTCGCAGCATCTGCATCAGTCTATCAGCAAGACCAGCACCGTGGGAGTTGTCGCTTCCTAAGCCCTGTGTCGAGGAAGCCTTGCCTTTCCCTTTGCCCGTCTTGTTCTTGGTAGCATCAGGAGCATCAGACGTGCCAGAAGAGCCTCCCGTCCCACCCGGTCTTTCCAAGACTTGAGAACTTCCAGCAAAGCTGAGGCCAAGGCAGAGTCAGTGTCGCTGTTACCATGAGGCCCCGGATTACTAGCTTCTCCAACTCTTACAGCATGCAGGAAAGAGTGGGAGCCAGGTCCTGGTACGCTGAGGCACAACAGCAGCACAAACAGCGCAGCCGCAGCAGCAAGGCACAAGCAGCCTCTAGGAGCTCTCCGAAAGACCCCGGTGTGCCCTCCAGGGGCCGCACTAAGGTCAGGGCAGGCTCCTTGCGTGTTGTCAGTTTCCGGCCCAAACCTTCGGACGGCCCTTACCACAGAGTTTACTAACAGTTTTAACACTTTGAACCACACACAACCTGCCTCTGCCGCTGCCGACAAAACGACTGACCGGACAGCGTGGTATGCGACTCTTCAAAGGTTTCGTGCGAGCAGCCTTGCGGACAGGACTGCCCTCGTGGTACTCGGTCGGAAGTAACAGGAGAAGCGCAACAGCACAACCCCACACCCCGAGTGAAGCGGCCACAAGCCAGTGGAAAACCAGCTCAGGACTACCGGCAACTAGAAAGTAAACGAGTCCCTCAACCAAACCGAACGTTCCAGTACGATGGTAGGGGTTAAAAGACTGGGAACAGTTGTAACGCGTGGGTAAGCCCACACAATGCAGGTTAGAGTCCTGCATCTCAAAAGGCACTGTACTTGTGGGTAAGCCAACAAGTAACTGCATAAAGTGCAAGCAAGACACCTCACCAGTCGTAGTTGAAGTTGATGTCCAGTTGCCCAGAACGCGCGCGCATGGGGCCATGGCAATCACGCTCCGTTTAATTATTGTAGGGGGCCCGAAGGGCCGGTCAAAGTACTGATCCGTGGAACGTAGCTCCAGAGATCCGCCAGTTGTCTCAGAGAGAGAGAGGCACCAGCAAAGCACGGCATGCAGCAGAGCAGCAGGCGGACAAGGAGGGAAAGGCTCCAGCCCCTGCGGGCTCGAAATTGTTTCTTTTGAGTCATCTTGTGGAGCTCTTTTTCATTGTTCTTGGAGCCTCGAGGGGATGAGACTTCAGGATTTCTTAATTCATTTCTTGAGCCTCTATGGGGAGAGACTTCTTCATCACAGAACTTCAGCTTCTGCCTGGCCGCCCATGCCAAGCAGTAGTTCTGAAGCAGCACACCTCCGGCACTTCACTCAGGGCTCGGAGGGTCCGTAAGAGCTTTTTACCATGGAGCGGCTCCCGGGCCGCCTAGACGCAAATCAGCAAAAATCGATTTCAAACAGCATGTGCAGCCACGCTGCCAAGTCTGATTGTAGCCTCATGGCTGTTCGCTCGCTATTCGTTGCATGTTTGAAGAACCGTTTTCAATCCACGCCTGAAAAGACAGGTTGGTGTCAGGGGGGGATGGTTGCTGCGAGTATGTGTTAGTGCTTGGGGTGGGGCGGGGTGGGATTGTTCTTTCGAAGATTTGTTATTCTTTGCTAGTGGTGCCTGGGGTGCAGAAGGTGGGGTTCGGATGTAGACGCATGTAGCACATGGTTCGGGCAATAATCATGGAATAATGACGAATAGTTTTCCAAGCACAGACCCTTGAATAAACAGACCCCCCCCGTGAGCAACTTGCGAAGAATACGAACAGAAATAATTGGAAGCCCAATCGGCCTCTGAAAAGAAACCCCTTAAGGAAACAGACCGACGCCATGAGCGCCTGGATTTTAATACTATCTTGGCACAAATAGTTCGAGCATTGTTTGAAGCCCAATCGGCTTCGGACCAGCTGTGTTTGCGAACGGCTGTGGCCGCGGTTCAGCGGAGAATGTCGAACTGCGCTCGAAAAAAGTCGAAAAGCGAAAAATCGCAAAATTGAAAAACAAAAACTTGGTGCGAAAAACCCGAAAAGTACATACAGCAAGATGCGAAAAGTCAAAAGAAAGAACAGTCACCACAGCAGAAGGCGAACAAACAGCAATTGGCACACATCTGAAGCATCTTTGGCACAGCTTTTTTTTGCCTCCTGCATGGCTGTACCATAGTGTGGTGACTTACATATCCATTCCACACCAGTGTTTGGTGTGTCAGGGAAAAACATCTGCAACTTTCATTGTTAATTTGGCTTGCGCAGCAAAATGCCGTTCTTCTCACTATGCACCATTTCATTATAAGTTACGGATTTCATGCATTCAATGATGGCGCGCTACTCAGTCAGACATCCTTCACAGGCATGCATCCATCAGCACATGCCACATCCAGCATGTTTTCAAGAAACTGCTTCACGTCCCTCATGACTGCAGTATGGAGGTGTCCAGCAGAGGTTTCACAATATTCAGACTGACCGGTGATTGGGACCTATTTTTCTAAATTTAATAATATATTCCGTACTCTGAATAACAGCCAGTCCAAATATCGTTTCAATGCTCTTTCCCAGAAGCCGACCATACAGTTCTTCATGCAGTGGCGCGGTGATTGACTGTAGTATGGAAGTGTCCAGCAGAGGGATCACAATATTCAGACTGACCGTTGATTGAGACCTATTTTGCTAAGTTTAATGTTTCCGTACTCTAATGACAGCCAGTCCAAATATCGTTTTCAATACTCTTTCCCAGAAGCCGACCATACGGTTCTTCTCGCAGCGGCACACTTGCAGTGGCACGGTGTTTTGCAGGTGAGGCAGCTCGGAATTGTCGCATACCAGCCATCAAGTTACCTCCATGCCAACACTCCTGCCGCTCAATCCCATTCAAGGGCCGAGCAAACATTCTGTATAAATCGAGAGTGCGCGGGCAGCAACAAGGGACAGGAGTTATTATCAACCGGAATTGAATAAACTAAAAGTTCCTATAGGGTACATTAAGGTTGCTGAACATCCAGTCACTTTGTTGCTTTGGCGCTCTATCTCGATTCTGTGTCATGCATTTACAGTTTGCCAACACTCGCCACGGGTCGTCATAGTGCCAGGAGATCAGCAGTCACTTGTCACAGTTCTCATTGAGTCTATTGTGGTCGGTTAGAAGCTCCTTCTCTTATCATTCAGACCTAGCTAAGGGAAAAAGGGCACTATAGACTCAATGAGGACTGTATTGCATCCTTTCTGCCACTCTCATGTAGGGCATAACCAATGGCACCGCAGAGATCCCAGAGTGTAACAACTGGTACGACCATACAACAGGAACTGGTGTATGACTATACCAGCCAGGCTGGAAAGGGGGCATTTGTCAATGCTGCTTTCACGTGTGCAGGATCATGTCTCTCCGATCAGCAGTCAGTGGGTTCGCACTCTTCCCATCGGAGTTCGATTGAGTGCGAGGTGTCCATGGCACAGGGAAGTCAATGTGAAAGGTTATACAAAAACACGTAAACATTTGCATACGCTATGTGTGCATAAACAAAGCCAGAAATATGGTTATACGTACATGAATATGTATATACATGTATCGGAATAAATAACATACATACATACATACATACATATGTAAAAGTATGTATATATGATTATATATGATATTATATAAGTAAACAAATATACGCGTATGTATATGCACATGTACACCACTGTTAAGCCCTAAACTCCAAGCCCAGAGAACACATCAACGCCTGTAGCGACACTTAAAAAGACCACAAAAACAACCAGGGTTCAACCCGAGTAGAACCAACAGGAAAATCTAAAAACTAAATGTGCGAATCCTCGCAAAAAAAACCACTAATTTTGGTGGCCTTAGTTAGCGATGTGAAAAATGCTTCGGGGCACGATAGTGCGAAGAGCTTGGAGGAATACCATTTTGGGAAGCGCTCCGCCCCCATCGTTGAAGCTTTTTTGAAAAGCTGCACAAACTCATTGACACGAACAAACCCCATAATAAGCTCTTTGCAAAGCCCAAAACTCTTCAAAAATCTAGCCTATAACACCCCCCTTTCAATCGCCAAACGCTGAAGCGGCTGTTTTGCTTAGTGGTGCGCCCGGCAGGCCGATAGACCGGTGAGGGCTAAGTGAGGCATGCTTGATTGATTTAAGGGCTACTGTGGCTGCCACTCAGCAAGCCATGCAAGCCTGACTCAACATGAGTCCTTTGACGGTCAATGCCCCAGCGGCAGGGACTGGCTGTTTCGCTTAGTGGTGCGTTTGGCTTATAGGGCAGCAGAAAAACCTACGGCCCGAACGGGATACAACCACGAGACTTGAAACCGTGACTGACTCGTCGAGTGATCGTGTGACTATCGAATTTTTTTTCCCCTGACCTTTGCCGGCAGCCCAAAATCCCAGTCGTCGGCGCCTGATCGGTCCTACGGAAGCGCTCCTGCCATAGCACTATAGCGAGGCCCCTGGCGGCTGCCCAAGCGCGGCGAGCATCCGGAGCGAGGTGGCAGCCTCCGCGCCAAACCGGCCCCCAACCTCGACACCGACGACCACCAAGCGGCAGCGGCGAGCACGCACGAGCTCGGGGTAGGTCTGGTGGCATTTGCGTCCGGCGGCGCCATCGACAGCTCGACCGGGGTGTGCGTCTGCTCCCCGCCCGCGTCACGGGGCTGACGATGGTGGCATCAACAGCCTGCTGCGCGCCGTGCCACAAGGACAGCCAGTTCGCCACAACTTCGATGCGGCGGTCATCGGAGACCGGCACATCGATGCTCATGTCTGCCAGGCGAACATTGCGGGCGACTCGCGCCCCAGCTTCCTGGGACACCCTCGCCACCGCCCGCTCGAGAGGAAGTGCTCGGGATGCGAGCACACCGGAAGTCGCACATGCTGCCCTGTGGTCGCCGAGCAGCGGGTCAAGGCGACCTCGGCAGGCGCACGTGCGCGGTGCGACTGGCAGCGGCAAACGGAGCCGTCGTAGCAGCAAAACGCGGAAGAGTGGTGATGGCACCATCAACTCAGCTGAGGTTGGCAAGACTGCGAAGGCGCGCGCGGCGTGTGGCCCGGCCAGCGACAGCAGCAGCGCTGGAGATGCGGCATCGATGTAAGAAAGATGCAAATCAAGCGCGCGCTTGTCGCTGGCGAAGGCAGCACGATGTTGCCAGCCTCGCAGAAAAGTCACCAAACTCGCGCTCTTCCTGCGCGGGCCGTGCCTGCAGCAGCGAGTCCCACGTGGGAACGTCGTAGCCCTGCTGGCGGAGGCAAGCGGCCGCGTGACGTGCTGAATGGTCGGCTGCCTGCGGCGCATTGCGGCGCTCGTGCTCGAATGATCGGCAACCAGTCTGCCCAGGATGCCCAGTAGACGGGGGCGGCGTCGACGGCCGACACGAAGGCGTCGCTCCCGAGTAGCCCTTGCTGGTCCGCCGTCCAGACTGGCTCCGCACCAACCGGTTGGAGAAGGGCGAGGCCGGTAGGCGTGTCACCGGCAACATCGGGTTTGGCCTTGATTCAAGCGTATGCGCGCATGGCGCCAGAGCGCGTCCGGCAGGGTGTCGTGCAGCGCACCGAAGGAAATAAACCAAGAATCAAAAAAAAACGCGAGAAAAAACCGAAACGAACAGCCGAACCCGAAAAGTCAAAAAAACACATGAAATCCCACAGGTGCAAGAAAAACACAAAAAATCCGCTCGAAAAAAACCCAAAAGCGAAAAGCCCCAAAAGTACCCGAAAACCGTAAAACGCCAAACAAGCCCGAAAGTGCCAGCAAACCACACAAGTCGAAAGCCCAAAAAGTGCCGGAAAACCCGAAAAGTAAAGAACCAAAAAAGTCCAAAAAAGTGCTAGAATCTGCTAGAAAACCCAAAAAGTCGAAAAGCAAAAAAACACAAAAAATTGCAGGAAAACCCGAAAAGTAGAAAAGTCAAAAACTTTTCGACTTTCGTTTCGGTTCTCGGCTTCTGGACACCAATCCTGCTTGCGCACTTAGCGGAACAAACACCCCCTACACAAAAAAACGCGTGCCATGCGTAAGATCTACAAGCCATACTCCGGCAAAAGAAGAACGTCTATCGTCTATATTGTACTCATATTATTGGAAAACGCCAGCTATGTCCCATTCGCGATTTGTGTTGAAATTGCTGCGTTGGGCATCATGGTTCGTGCCGAAACTTCGAGGCTCGCTGGGCACGAGGTCTCGGAGAACAGCTGGTGCATACCGGCATTCCACCGTCCGCCCACCTCGCTCCCGAACTCCACGAGTTGTTGCGGGCCGCCGTTCAGCTCCGGGCAGGCGGCTCCATTGTTTGCGGCAGCGCAGGGCTGCCCAGGCCATATTTGCGCACTTCGCAACCTTGTTTTCGCACGCCACTTGCGGGCAAATGAGGCACGCGCGACCTGGATCACTATAGTCGCAACGCAGATCCCACGCAGGTATCTGCAGTTCCGGCATGGGTCCCCGGCGCAGCTCGAGGAGTGTCTCGCCGCATAAGCGCCTTTGCTGTCTTGCCTTCAGAGCAGTGGCGGCACTTGGCGTTGCCATGCTTTGCCGATTTCTTCTTGCGGCTGTCCTACAGATTTTTTTTTGCGCACCTGATTCCGAGCTGCCAGCAGCTTCACGGGGGGTACGTAAAGCTACCCCACATGCAAAGGGGCTACGGCAGAGGCGGCCGCGTCGGCAAGCCTGAGCACGTCCTCCACACGTCCTGAACAAGCCGGCAGCACGGCGCACGCTCGAACCGTGGGTACATTTGACTGGTATAGCCGGTATAGGTTACACAAGGAGAATATGCAGAGGTGGGGCCAGGTGGGGAGTAGGGGGATGTAAGGAGGGTCTGTGATGCTTTTGGTCGGGCAAGTAAAAAGGACCTGGTGCAAGGTTGCCCGTTATGCCGTGGGGCCGGAGGGACACGTGGTGCCCCAACAATGGCTCGTCAACACCACAGCACCAGGCATCGCGCCCGACGACCGCCGGCGCCTTGACCTCGTCATCTACGGCGCCACACCCTTGGGTGGCGCGCTCTGCTGCGATGCAACCCTCGTCTCGCCTCTCACGCGCGATGGCGAGGCCCACCCCGGCGCGGCCGCACAGGATGGAGCGGTTCTGCGCACCGCCTACCGACGCAAGCAAGCCACCTACCCCGAGCTCGCGACAGGTGGCGCGCAAGAGCTTTGCGTGCTGGGTAGAGTGACCCCCCCCCCGCACGAATAGCTGATTTTGATGCCCAAGAGACTGGGTTCTACTAAAAACTTAGATCTATTGCTTTCCTAGGAATCAATAGATTTCTACGATTTCGTGACAGCCAAAATTAACCGAAATGGAGACACACTTTTGCAACAGAATGCGTGGAAACGAGGAGAAAGTGCGTACAGATTTTTAACCCCCATTGCGTTGTAGATTTCCTGAGAATCTGACAGCAGCGGTTTGTAGAATTCGACAAATTCTCTCGGATTCTGTAGAGCCCGCCGGGGCCAAACTTCCACTAAACTTCCACACCCCACGGCTGAAACTTCCACTCGCTTTTTCGTGCTTCAAAGCTAGGTTTTCCGTGGTCTTGACGGCATACTGCACTATGCTTTTTGGGCATATAAAGGCGAATCTCTGTGATATAGTTTTGAGTGAGATCCGCAGGATCTTCGTATTTGTGTGGTGGTAGTGGTAGTAATCGTAGTAGCAGTAATCGTAGTAGTACTTGTAGCGGTAGTAGTAGTAGCAGTCGTAGTGGTAGTAGTAGTCGTCGTCGTAGTAGTAGCAGTAGTAGCAGTAGTAGTAGTTGTAGTAGACTCTTGAAGGCTGGCATGGACGAAAGCTGGTGCTCGGGGGGCCAGGGATCGTCTCTGCCAGCAATGCGAGTACTTCTAGTATCTAGTAGTGGTAGTAGTAGTAGTACTAGTAGCAGTCGTAGTGGTAGTAGGAGTAGCAGGAGTAGTAGGAGTAGTAGGGGTAGTAGGAGTAGTAGGAGTAGTAGTACTAGTAGTAGTAGTAGTCGTCGTCGTAGTGGTAGTAGGAGTAGTAGTAGTAGGAGTAATAGGAGTAGTAGGAGTAGTAGTAGTAGTAGTATAGTAGTAGCAGCAGCAGCAGTAGTAGTAGTAGCGATAGTAGTAGTAATAGTAGTAGTAGTAGTAGTAGTAGTAGTGGTAGTGGTAGTGGTAGTAGTAGTAGTAGTAGTAGTAGTAGTAGTACTAGTACTAGTAGCAGTCGTAGTGGTAGTAGGAGTAGTAGGAGTAGTAGGAGTCGTGGGGGTAGTAGGAGTAGTAGGAGTAGTAGTAGTAGTAGTAGTAGTAGTAGTAGTAGATAGTAGGAGTAGTAGAAGTGGTAGGAGTAGTAGAAGTGGTAGGAGTAGTAGTTGTAGTAGAGGAGCAGCAGCAGCATTTTAGCAGCAGTCGTCGTGGTCGTCGTCGTCGTAGCAGCAGCACTGCTACCACCAGCACCACTGCCGGCGCCAGCACCAGCAGCATCACCGCCACGGACACCACGAGGACGACGACCACGACGACTACTAAATAAATGAGATGATGAATATGATGAGATATAGATATCGATGCCCTGGTGATGACCTGCTAATTTGGGAATGTACTTCCCTCAACATGTGCCGAACGAACATTCGGATGGGGCAAGACTAGGAATGCATCTCTCTCTGTCTCTGTCTCCCCCCTCTTTCAGATTCGCACCACTTGTGTGTGCAAAGCATTCGCAGCAAGAGCCGCCAGAACATGTGGTATTTTCCTGTATCCTTGTGTGCAAAGTATAGTCACAACAGAGGAGAATCAAAGCTTCGCAAAACTTGCAGAGCATCGCAGCAAGAGTGAGTGCGGTTCTTCCTTTGGCCGTGGCCTTTGTGCCATGACCAGATGCTGGAAGAGAGGTCTGTGCCTCAGGCTTTGTGAGGAGTGCAATTTTCCCTCAGACTGTCAGTGACATGTGTGGGCTCGTGTGTCTGTTTCCGAGTGCTGTTCGACCGCACAGAGACACGGAAATGCGAAATCTTGCAGCCACTTTGAAGTTCGAAGGCAGCCTGCAAGTGCTGTTTTTTCTACGAGCTTTGCCGCTTGCTCTTTGCATCGGTGCTTTTGCGACTGTGTGCTGCGATGGCCAAGAAAGCCCGGCTTGTCGCAGACCCTGCGATCGGAGTGTCGGACTTGATGAGCTGCATGGAGGAGTTCTTGAACAAAGCCCAGACTCAGAAGAAGCTGTGCCTGTTCACCTACGTGACACCGCCGAACGGCTGCACGTGGCGATCCTCGCCGAACATTCAGTTCATCATTCGACTGGCTCCCTTGATCATGTCGTATTTGCCGGTGGTGAAAAATGGAGTGATCCCGAGGCAGCGACACAAGAGTGCCTTGACCAGGTTGGATGACAAGAAGTCCATCAATATGGTGAAAGGCAAGGCCCAGGATGACTGGGTCGACTACGTCGACGACAATCTGAGGATGTGCCTGGCTCATCTGCGAGGTCTCAAGACCTCAGACGTTTCTCGGCAGCGAATCTTCAAGAAGACGGATTCGAACCAGCAGATGCAGATCGAAGAAATGCTGTCCATGTTGCATTTGCCGCCCGATGCCGGCGAGGTTGTGGAAGAGAAGTTGATGAATCAGGGGGAGCCAGATGAGCCGGCTGTGCTCGCCCTTGCTGCTCCTGAGCTTCCCAAGGCCAGCGAGGCCTCGGATCTTGTTGTGCTGCAAGACCCGTCAGACGATCCCTTCGCCATCTTCGACACGGTTCTGAACAAGAAGGACGACTTCGCAGGGCCCTCGCTCTCCTCGTCTCCGAAGAGCATGGCGGCCACGAGGGCGGCTCAGATGTCTTCTTCACCGCCGGCGAAATGCTTCTTGTCCAACCTCGGCCTTGGCCTTGCTTCGGACAGCCAGTTTTCGGAGGAGGAGCTGCAGCAGCCTTCATCTTTGGACCGGGAGAAGCCGCACACGGAGAAACCCAAGCCAAAGCCGAAGAAGAAAGCGAAAGCGAAGGCGAAAGCCACCCTTAAGAGCTTGAAGACTCCGAAGCCTCATGGTACTCCTCTGCGGCAGGATTCCACGAAGAGCTTGAAGACTCCGAAGCCTGATGGAACTCCTCAGCGGCAGGATTCCACGAAGAGCTTGAACAGTCCGAAGCCTGATGGAACTCCTCAGCGGCAGGACTCTGCGAAGAGTCTTTCGGGCAGTCAAGGTGGCAACTTGTGCCGTCTCAAGTCATCGGCGAATTTGGGCGACATGGCGGATGAGAAGGATGCGAAGGCGAATCTTTCGCAGTCGGCGAAGAAGAAGCTGAAGAACACGAAGCAGGTATTGTTAGCAGCAGAACGCACGGACTTTTTGTTCACTTGAGCCAACGTAGTAACGTAGGTAAAACACTAATATACGTACACAAAAGGATTAAAAACACCCCCCGCGCATTGGAGCGCAGCGGAGGAGGCGTACAACGATATACCTACGCTACACCATGGCACTGCTCG